>JAOVYW010000108.1:5141238-5159766 GCA_025775045.1 Hiodon tergisus
CACACACACATGCACACACGCACACACACACACACACACACACACACACACGCGCACACACACACACACACACACACAAATACACACACACACACTCACATACACTCACACACTCACACACACTCACACACACGCACACACACAAATACACACACACACACACACACACACTCACGCACACGCACACGCACACACACACACACCCACAGCCCCACACAGGTGCTATACAAGGAAATTAGGTAAAAATGATGTCACTGAAATTCTCAAAACCCTTTCAACATAAAAGTCCAGCCTTTCCTTTCTAGCTCCAGCACACGAACGCACACTGTCTCGTATGAACAAAAGCACAGACAAGTTACACAGACACTCTCAGGCACACAGCAATTTCACTGTGTATGCCATCCATTTATGTAAATGGGCAATTCTTTATTCAACACCAAACAGTTGATATAATACTAAATATCAAACCATATGAAAGCTGGGGGAACGGACAATTCTGGACAAATAAATACTTAACTTGCAGCCTACTTGTACTAAACAAAACAAAAAAGTAGGATTTAATTAAAAAGAACCAAGGACAAAAGTGTTAAATGTTGAAATACAAAACTAGAGATTTCCTCTCTTTTGTTCCACTGAATATTAAGAAAATTTTCCCTGCACTTTGAAAAAATAAAATAATAATGTACTGTATTAAAAAGTAGAGGCAAACAGACACCTATCTAGGTGCCTAGCAACAATGGAGTGCTGGCCTTGGTGATGGTTGCTAGGTAATTTAGAAAATATAGTGGCCTCCTTAGAAACTGAAGGCCAAGTGGGTTTGAAGGAACCAAATAAGAGATAGATACATAAAGAAGTAAAAGGGAGCGTAATTATTTTCTCCACATGCCTCCAAAACCCTCAAAAATGTTCTTTAGAAGACTAGAGGAGACTCAAAAGAATTCTTATTTTCTGTCTATACAGACTGAGGGTGACTATGGGAAGGACTTTGTTTATAAAAATAGATGAAGGCCAATATGAATCATTTTGGACTGTTTTGATTTCTTGAAAGATTGACATGAGTTCAGATTTGTAGACTACTGTTGTATACAATTTATATATCTACCATGACTACCACACTATGAGCTGGAAAAAAAGTGCTAAGTTCACTACTCAATTGTGAGAAAGTGTAATTTTACACTGTTGGTTCTATGCTGCCCCGATGCAGACTAATTAAATTGAAAGGGGAACGCTATGAATAGGGATCATGGCTTTAAATATATCCTTATACATTTATGAAAGAGTTAGTGGGGGGTAGGTGTGTGATGGTGCGAAGGTATGAGGTGCACGAGTACTTTAAGTTATGTACGGGCTGTGTTACGCACAGAAAAGGCAACCCCTTGCACAAGCTTATTAAACGACCTAAGTGGGCATTTAATTACCAAAAGGTATTATTTAATGCCTTAAGCGACAGACTAAGCTTGTGTAGGGCGACTGCATAACAAAGATAAGGTTAAAACTATAGGAAGTAAAGATCATGACAATTTGCCACCTTGTGGCATGGCGCAATATAAAAATCAAATAACTTATAATTATTACTGACGCTTAAGAGAGCTTGATTTGGCATGACATTTACAGCCCATAAAACCTAAAGCACAACCCCAGAGGGCATCCCGCGCACTTGGATCGATTCTGACAGTCATTACACCAACTGGCTCTTGACCACCCCTGAAAATGCACCGGGAGACCTACTCTCTATGAAATAATTAATTGCTGCAGTAGTCTGATTCATTTATTATTATTTTTTTTTTCGATTTTTTTTATCCATTAGCATTATGGGCCACATACTATACCATACCACATACCATACACCTGATTCGGCTCACACTCAATTAAATGAGTAATTTTAAAATTTTGGTAACCTTTAGCAAGGTCTCAGTGTCGCCTACACCTGGAACAGGAACGGAGGAAGGGGGAGAGCAATTCAGCAAGAGGATACATTCAAAACAACCTTGCGAACTTTACATCTTTTAATAACCGAATAACAGTGACACCTACCTACTACAGTACAAAACCAGTAACGTTACGATTTTGCGAATGGAAAACGTATGAAATATAAAGACGCTGAAAAAATCTGACAATTCATACTTTAAACGAACCACAGAGACTAGATCTTCTATCCTCCTACCTTCTAAAAGCAGTTTCCCTAGGTTCATAAATTCTGAAAACTATCATGTTGATAGGCAACGATTCACAAATACATACTTGTGCGAAAATAGAAAATATGTAATTTATCACATGGATGAATTAAAACATTACTGTCTATGTGCATTTATGAAAAAATGTGGGTGATTAAATTAATGTTTGCATTTACACAACCCCTAGGTCCTGTATAAGTGCCCAAAGTATGCACCGGATGAGTTTCACATCAGGATTGAGAACCATCATGTCTTGAGGAAAGAAGATACAATAAAAAAAAATTAAAAATGTATGTCCTGGACTGCATGTGAGTAGTCATTATGGCAGCTTGTTGCCGCCATCTAGTGACAAAGAATATGACAATGCGACTTTGTTCGAGGCATTTCGCCGAATGAAGAGAGGGATCCATTAATGGACATTGCAATACTCCTCACACTCCTCACAGTGTTAATACTCCTCACACTCCTCACAGTGTTAATACTCCTCACACTCCTCATACTGTGACACGGAGTTGTGTAGACATGAACTTGAAGCAATACATATTTGTTTCACTAGGAGTTAATATCTTCGTTGTCTTCCACCAAAATGGGTGTGCACAGTAGCTGGTTCAGACAAACGAACAATATATTCACTACACAATCATTGTTTTGATTCACTTGTTAATTATATTACACACAAAATTGTCCATAATGCCCCCCACCCCAACATTCTGTTTCCTGTAATGTGTGCAGAGAACAAAATAACTAAAACACAACCTAAAATTGATTTCTTAAAACTAAAATTAATAAATTTTTTACATGGTAAAAATATCACTAAATAATATCACTACAGCTTCCACTGCCTCTAAGTAATTATATAACATTATATTTTATGTGTGTTTACTATATATTTGATTACTGTTATTAGTAGTGATAATATTTAGTGATATTTCTACCACTTTTCTCTAGTGATTTCTAAGTATAATGTATTAATAAATTAAATATTGCATCCCTACGAGACTCATTTTACAGTGTGAAAGGTTTTTTTGTACTGTGAATAGCTATTATGTAATCACACTCAAACATAAGCCTACTTTTACTCAGAAGCTTTTTCAAGGCTCATGTGCAAATGGGGACTAAATTGACCACAGAAGATTACAAATTCTGTGGTCCATCTGTGTCAAAACATTTCTATTTAAGCTGATTCCAGTTTAGACTACATAGCTACATACTTCTCGGTTGCCCTTAAATATATAAATATATATATTCTGATTCAATTAATAAATATTTAAATGTCTAACAAATCAAATTGTGAATTAGGAATTAATGGCATATTTTAACATACATTTTGGATATAATAGTATTTATTAAATTAATATTAAGATTGTTGCTACATGAATGGGATACAAATGAAACACCATATGGAAAAATAATGTAAAATTTTTTTTTTTAAATGATCAAGTATTATGAGCACTCATTGTACATTGTCATTCATCCCTCCCAAAATTATAGGCAAACTGTGTTGCAGCAGTGTCGTCTGCATACTTGGGACTGCTGACGCACACACGCAAAGATTCCATTTTGAACGACAGTTCTTGTTTGTGATCATGGAGAAAAAAATCTACATGTGCATTCTGAAGAGCAGGAGAACATGACGTATCCTGCTATTTTTGGACACGTCACGCCAGCCTCCTCATTTCGATGGGGCTGTCTACATGCAAAAGCTGAAATGGGCAGAGACAAATGCGCGGTGATTTCTGGCCCTCACCGTGCCTGCATCCCAAGTTATTTTTAGTGAGCAAATTTAGTCAGGAAATGTAAATGGTATGAAATATATATACATTTTTCAAATGTTATGGGTTCATGTAAATATCACGGCACATACTTTAAAAAAGGTTAATCATTACGAAGGATATAATGAAAATGGATTTGCACACATCGAGGCTGCCAGTGTAAATTCATAGTGTTTACTATGTCGGCAGATTTCCATCCACATTAACACTATCGAAGGTTATTTATCACTGGCGGCTTTGAGGTGACAGTAGCGTTGCAGAATGAATAAGGCATTGTTATAATTACTACCTGTGGAGTTTGTGAGTTCTCCCTATTTTCCCGTGGCTTTCTGACGGGGCACCAGACTTTCTTCCCATGGTCCAAAGAATAGTGAGTTTTACGACTGCAAAATTGTCCCTGTGTGTGGGTGTCTGTGTCTGTGTCAGACTGACTCCTTCCCTGCGACGGACTGGTATTCTGTCCTGGGTGTAGCCTTCCTTACAACCTGTGTCTGCCAGGTGAGGCTTGGGTACACTATGACCCTGAATTGGGTTCTTTTGGAAAGAAATTGTGCAGAAAATTAGCCTAGAAGCCGTTCTCTTCTTCAAGACCGACTATGTGCATCTGAAACATAAATGTCTTTCTGTTGTATTTTGTCCGTTTTGTTATTGCATTAAATTTTTTATTATCTGCAGCTGTGTCTCACGGACACTTGACACAGATACCTCCCATCGTACTTGAAAAACCGGACGCTGAAGTGTTCTACTCTATCAGAGCTCATTATGTAAATTCCATTTTACTGTCTATTACCTCTCCACATTTTCCAGAACGGTCAGTTGGCTGTTCCCCATCCCCAGTCTCCCCACCAATCTCCTGCCCCAGCAAACTGCTTATTCAACAATCACTTGCCATGAATATATTTAATGACATTTTAGAGGCAAAGAGGCCTGTGTGGTTTTTAATTCATATTTAATGGTTGTCAAGGTAAATAGCCCACGACCCTAAAAGGGAACTACAAATCCCCTCTTATCCATTTAGGACTGATAGCTTTCCACTTTCCTGGCTGCATTATGAAGTTCCCCCCACTCTGTCTCATGCTGTTATCACTTGAAGGAGATAATAGTAAGGTAGTTCCGGGTCTAATATCGAGGCGAACAACATTCTTCTTTTAATTTTACAAGTCAGAGCAAGGGAACCCTGCAGCAGCACAATTGGCTCATTTTCAATCAATATCAGCTCACTGCCCCCCGCCACAGATGGATAGGAGACGGAGGGATTTTACAAAACCCCCCACATACCCTCGTACACCACACACATGATAGGCCGGTTGCCTCAGTAGATTTTAGTAGCAGTGGTGGTTTTTGGCAAAGGCAGTAATAATGACTGATGGCCAGTTTATGGATTTCATCCTCATCACACCACAACAAGAATTACATTCAAAGGAAAATGGAACAGCTTCTCAGCTTTTAAATAACAAAGTCACAGTCTAGTAAAAGCGAATCACGACCACCAAATCATGAACAGTCTCAAAAAAAAGCCTCCCTCCTTGCTACCCCATTTTAAAAGTCTTTGATTTCAAAGACCTGCGATCCCGTTAGTAACACTGCGCTCGGATGTAGGTGAGGTCCTTCAGGTCCAGCCCGGGGCGTGTCCCAGAGCTTACAGAGGGAGGGTCGCCAGGCAGCGGGTCGCAGTCATTTTAACGCAGATGCAATGCATGTTAAGGGTTATGAGTCACCGCTCCAACGTTGGTCTTTGTAGTAATGGCACCTATCTCTCTTTGCAGCACTTATGCCCTACCTTTGTCTCTACTCTGGTTTGCCCTTTTAAATCATATACATAACATTAGAGCTTCATGAAGATCAATACGCAGGGATTTTTAGATGAACGCTAATAGACTGGGTGCTTCTGCCATTAGAAACAGACATCGCATCTCGAGGGCACGCGAAGTGGACGAATATGCAAGTTGAATAAGTATTTTCAGCCCACCGAATCATTTAGTCTGGCAAACATAGCACAGGGTTAAAAGAACATGATCATTACCACAAATATTGATGCTCCTTACTATTTTTTTTCTTATGGGGCTCAGGAGCTGAAATGTAAATAAATCTATCAGGGCAAGGGGCTCCGATCTCATGTTACCACTCCTAACAATCAAGAGCTTTTTCATGTTGCCCTGGAGGGCCATTCCTGTAATGCTAGCGCACGAGAGAGCCCCACAAATCATCTTTCTCTCTCACTTTCTCTCTCTCTCTCTCTCTCTCTCTCTCTCTCTCTCTCTCTCTCACAGACAAGCTGGTTCCCTCAGTTGTTTATGTGCACACGCATAGGAAATGAAGGAGAAGAGAGAGAATGAAGGGATGGAGGTGTGGGGTGGGGAGGGGGGTGTATTTTGTATCAGCTCGAAGCTCGTCATCTTATCTCCAGTGTGTTTCCACAAAAATGTGCAAGCCACATTTAATGGATGATACCATCTTTCCCTGGACATAATCAATGCAGGACTTGTGTTGTTTTGACAGGCCATTGTGACCCAGCCAGGTGCTGATCCAGTTGAGCGGGTCAGACAGGCGATGCTGCCATTTCGACAGACAGGGGAGACCAGGTGATATAAAGAGAGAAAACAATGGATACAAGTTACTGAAACGAGACAAGGGTTTATGTTTCCAGCATTAATGAACCACTATGGATGACAGCCAATTGCAAGCATGTTCACGCACGTGCCTGACATCATCGCTCGCTTAAGGAACTACAGGCATATAGGTCTGTAGAGTGAAATGCAGTAAGACAGAACATTAACAAATGTAATCATCTGAGGGCTGCCTTCTTTTATATCATTAAATATTAAGTGGCCCAATAATCTGAAGATGAACTATAGTGTTCTAGATATAGTACAAAAAAGCAACATCAACATGTCTATAAAAACAATTTTACGTGTAATTTTATTTGACAAACGTTAACAACCGGGCCATAAGTAACTTTAGATGTTAAGTGGTTCAAAACATACATATGCAAGCATCCTGAGGAAGAGGTGAAATAATTATTTCCAAGCACGTGTACATTCTCTAATTTTCTCTAATCTCTAAAATCGCTAAAGCTGCCTTGCAGCATGCACAAAGTACAAGGTAGTGGGAAACAGACATATTTGGATTAATACATTTATTCTAAGGGTGGCAAAGCGGCTCAGCGGTTGGCGTTGGTTCCTCACAGTGCCAAGGACAGTCTGGAGTAGCTTTCATTGTGGAGTTTGCAAGTTCTCCCAATGCCGGTGTGGGTTTCATGACCTGTGCCGGCTGGGTTAGGCTCTGGTGCTCTGCAACCCTGAATTAGATATAAGCAATTATGGAAAAAAGAATTGAAGGCGTTCTATAAAGAAGTGAATTCTTACACAGTACTCAGCTTGTCGTTATTTGTCTGCACACTCTTGCTTGAGGAGGTGTTTAATTAAACTCCATCAGACTATATTGACATGCCTTTCCTGCATTGATTACACGCATGCTCTTTTCCATTAAAATAGAGTTTGCCGTGTGATACTAACAGGTTAGAGACCAAAGCTCTCACCTGGCACACTGGCATTCGATTGGAATTGCCCGTCAGGGGCACAGACCAAGGCAAAAGCCTGGGAGTGTACCCAGACAATAAACTCTGACCGGCGCTTAGCAGACGATAGCCAGGGCTCTTTGATCTGTGTGCTCTGGGGGAGAAAATCTCTGTGGAGGTCTCAGCTGATCAGTAGCAGAAAAACGGAGGTCAAGGGGAGCATGGGCAGCATCGGATTAGGGGTTTTGCACCCTTGTGCGATGGAGGGTGGAAAGCAGCATGTTAAAATGGTGCGAGAACAATGACAGCTGAGGGCTTGATGGACCTGAATGATTTATTAATTGAACCCCCGATGAGATATTTTACACTCTACCATGGAGTAACCTCTGGAGACAGTCAAAGAGCTGTTCTTCTGTGAATGCTGAGAAAGAGGTGTGTTTCAATTCCCCACCTTTGTACATATGTCCGTGAATATCTCAAGATGCACTAACAAACACAGTTGAATACAATTTGTGTAACTCTAGCATACACTATATTTTTTATTTGAACAGTACATTGGGAATGTTACTTCCTAGGTATATATTGATATATTATCAAAGGCAATATATTCAAAAACTAGATTAGCATTGCCAGGTATAATTTGCAGTGTTTTCTGTATCATTATTGTTATTTGCTTTGCAAATGATACAATTGCCAGGGGTTTTTCCCACACATCCTAACATCCTGTTTGTACAAGAATTGGGCAGATTCTTGTACAAATAACATGACATGCTGAGAACCCACCAGTACTTCAAACCAGTTGCCGAGTTTTGTGCACAGACTCGAAAGGCGTCTGCAGAAGGGGTACTGCAACCCTCCATATGTCGAGGATGACCCTACACACATAGAAAAGCCCTATCAATCTACGACAATTATTGTCCGGAATCGAGCCCCCATCTCCCTTTCTCAAATGGGCTGTCCTCATCCATCTGGCAGTTTTATTGCCCCGCTCGGTCGACCATGAGCCCCAATCAATCGATGCAGAGGAAGGGTCTTAGACAGGGAGTGAGTTGGTATACAGTACCAGTCAAAAGTTTGGACACACCTTCCCATTCAATGGTGTTTCTTTATTTTTATTATTTTCCACATTGAAGATTAATACTGAAGACATCAAATCTGTGAAGGAACGCATTTGGAATTATGCAGTAAACAAAAAAACTATTAAACAAACCAGAATATGTTTTATATTTTAGATTCTTCAAAGTAGCCACCTTTTGCTTTGATGACGGCTTTGCACACTCTTGGCATTCTCTCAGTCACCTTCATAGTTTTGATGTACAAGAAAAACCATTTTGGAATAGGAAGGTGTGTCCAAACTTTTGACTGGCACTGTATGTGTCATAACTCTGTATGTGTTATAACTCTGTATGTGTCATAACTCTGTATGAGTTATAACAGAACTGGTTTGTTAGTCTCTTCAGCATCCAGTGTTCTTTATTAATAGCTTTCTCCATGCTGTTGTCCCAGGGCGAATGGTCATTCTGTAGATAACTCATAGTGTTAATGTTTGATTAAGATTTCTTAAAAACAGGAACAAACTGGAGCTTGCCAATAGACATTTGGATTGTCAATATATTATGAATTAATTAGTTAATTCAAGCTCAGACCTTTTCTAATCTTGCCCAAAACCCGAGACAGATGTCAGGACTTTTAGCTAAAACGCAATCGCAAAAACACTTTTCAAACACTTTTTGGCCAACTCTCAACCTGTGCAATTTGTAAAGGCTGAAGGGTCCCCCATCAGATCTCTGTAATTTACTGACTCTTGCGGCAGAAACACAGAAAATTAGCGCACAGAGGCTGGAACACTTTGGCACAGGCTGCGGGAATCGCTGGCAGGCTCATCGATCACTGGGGGACAGGGCAGAACCAGCAGCGCGACACCACGGTTGGTATCCACCTCTTAGATACCCTCTTCGGATTCTTCTCTTCTCTCCACCTCTCCTGTTTCAAAAGCACCCTGCACTCCTGCCAATGGATGAGGTGCTTGGAAACTCGCTTAATCTCGCCAAAGCCACATCACGCGTTCAGCTCAGGTGGCCTTGCTTACTTAGGGAACTCAGGGGCAGGCTGGGCTAAGGCACGATTTCTACTTTATAAATTTCTTCTCAGAGGAGTTATCCATACCTGCAGTAGCCACCTTCTGCTCTTCGCGGGCTGTGAGGAGGACGATGTCAATGGAAAAACAACGAGACATTGCAGTTAGACGCTTATTGATCTCGTGCTATTTGGCAAGAATTTTACTTGTGTGCTATTTTGGGAAAGTTCTGAAGAGCACTGGTGCAGATTGATAGGACTGACATCTTGCTTTTCAACTTTGCCTAGTCACGTGACTTCAAATCAAAATTCAAGGGAATAAATTGAAATAATTTCAGGTTTGTAGATAAGTGTTGTATTTTTCCATTCCACCCTTTTTAAGGAACGTATCTCCTGACAAGTTTTGCTAGGCTTCCTAGCTTATAATACCATTGCATGGTGCATGATCGCGGCTCTTCACCTTGGGGCAATAATCGACCCTCTAAACTACATTAAGAATGATATTTTCTGAGAGACCATATGATGTAGATCAATGCAGGGGGAATTTATGACATATAAAAGGGTCTGCTCTTTGCTTTCCTGTTCACTTATTCGTCAGTTCGTACTTAAATTCTGATTTTATCCGCATATTCATAAAACTTAAAAACGTATGAATAAAGTGTTTTTTGCATTGTAAAGGAATCATTTGATTGTCCCTCTGCATTTGTGTGTGTGGATATATATATATATATATATATATATATATATATATACATATATAGTATTGTGCAAAAGCAATTTTTTTGTCTTTTGCATAAGTGTGTCAGTAAAAAAAAAGTATTTAGATGTCCAAACATTTTCCAAAGGAAGAAAAAGGTGCTCTGAAACAGATGGTATGGTCTCCACAGAGCCCTGATCTCAGCATCGTCAAGGCTGTCTAGATACAGCTGCATCTATTAAAAAATAAATCTAAAATCTATTTTTTAGAAATACGTTGCAAAGAATTTTAAATTCAAAAATATGTCTTGGAAAAATTCATGCAATGAAACAAATGATGGAGTAGCTGTCTAGAAATGACAGTTTAACATTATGCTTGTAAAAGAAAAAAAGTTCAATAATTTAACATTTAACATTAAACATTTGGAATAACATTATATTTTCTTCCCAATTTGGAATTTTTGCGGTAATACATGTTGCCTCCTCACCACGAATCCTGCCACTGCACTCGCTCCAATCCAGTCACCTCCCTCCTGACGGCACTGCCAACCTGGAAGCCATCAGGAGACACTGGTAATAGGCCTGTTTTGAAGCTTAAGGCATCTTTTTGAGGAGAACGGAGGGAGGGATGGGTGTTTCATTAGTCTTGTTGCTAACGGCTCCTCGGGTTTCGGCTCATCTGCATGAAGACGGGCCTTTTGTCTCCCCAGCCGACCCGGGAGCGCTCCTAATGAGAAAGACGGGATTCAGTTACATTACCCAAACCCAGAGAAGCTAGACTCAATCGATCCTAGGTTTACCCCTGTGAGTTTCACTAACACAGCTCGCTCTCTAGTCTGGATATTGATATTTGGGTGTTGATGGGATTTTTTCAGGGGGCGTTTGGTTTTCTCGGTATAGCGAAACTGCAAATGGAAAAGAAAGCCACAGGTGAAGAATATAAAAACACGTCTGGAGTGATGAATTTGGGAAGGCTCTCCTTGTTTTGCCTGGTAGTGCATTTACTTGAGAGAGAGAAATTTGCTCTGCCACACTGAAACTGAGTATGATTTCAGAGCGAGAAATGTCTCCGTTTGGTGTCTCCTCAAACTCTCCTGAGACATCAAGAACGTCCACCCTGTGCCGAGTTTGGTCTGATTTTACTCAGAATGGGATGATGTGTAAATATGCCGTAGATTGCACGTTCTCCTGCTGAGATGAGTTGGGGAAACTGCCGTAACTTCATTAACTTCTTACGCTATCAAGGAATTGTATCTTTCACCTCCGGTGGTCATCACATCTAAAAAGGATCAATCTTCCGATGCGATGATAGGGGTGTTTGCTTACTGTGGCAATTTCCAAGCAATCTTATGATAGACCCCGGGCGAATCTTCCCGAAATCCGGCGATGGTGAAGAATAAGGCTGTGACCTGGAGAAAGTCGCTATGCATTAACCATACTCTGAGTAAAAGCCTTTCCTTGTACCGCTTCCAACTGTGCTTTTACTCAGTTTCAATTTACTCTCGCTGCATTCGGATAGCGGCCATTAATTGGGAGTGGAATAAGTGTTGATTTAGTGTTTGATGGCTTTTTTTAAATCTGCTTTTCTCACTCATGGAAAATGTCATTGGAGTGCAATATAAATAAACACAGTTCGGTTCGCTACAGCATTATCACCGCCCCGTCTTTTGATATATATATATATAAATATAATTAAATGGTTTGTGAGGAAATACCAGAAAACAGGGAATAGACAGTGGTTTACGCAATATGATGTTTTTTTAGGTCAATCACACAAAAAACTACATGCATGCAGGGATGTGATTGGTGAATCAAGGACCGATGTCTGCTGATCAGTCTATGTGGACCTTCATTTATCAGCAGTGAAAAAATGGCATTTCTTGTCTTATGTCTTCTGAGTAAGGCCGTCATTCATTCAATAGCTCTAGTCATCCTGGGCCATTTAGCACCTACAGGCTTACAAACCCACATCAATCACAACCTTCTCTTCAGAAACTTCTTCAAAAGCCTCCCTTACTTTATCCAGAAGGCCAATGCCTTTCTCCCCTTTGGCCCTGAGAGTCGAGATCCCACCGTTCTCTATCTGGGCTGGTCCAGTTTTCCCCCACTTCAGGTAGGTGGTTTCAGTCTTTTACTGATGGACCGAGTTACCCCTATGGCTGACGCAGCGTGAGTAAGTGAGGCTTCCACACCTCAGACTGGGGTCAAAATACCAAAGGCACCAGCAGGTCCTACTCAGGGCATACGTGGGACATCATGTTTACTTTCTACTTATCCCAGAAATATATTCCCATACACACCAATGTAACACCAGAGGTAACTTTTAACACTGTCCTTCAAGAACAAGGCATGAGTCCATAGTAAAGTTAATACTAAATCCGGAAATTTGAGAAAACCCTGTCCCCCCCCCCCCCACGCCAGATCGTGACACGCTTCAAAACAAGCATTGGAGCACACTGGCCTGTAAACAAAGTCTGTCTTTCAAACCTGCGTGGTGATCATCGTTTGGTCAAGTCTCTGACCATTGTCTGACACGAAGAACATGGATTAATGATCAAACCGGAAAGTCGAGAGTGATTAACCAGTTCTTTGCCCTTTCAAAGTGTCTATAATCAATCACGTTTAAACATGGTCGTCATAACGAGTCAGCAAACCTACTTGACAGCACTGTGAGAATTAAGAAGGTATGAATTTGACCTCTCCACAGTTTCTTTCAGTATGAGGCGGGCAGATCTGGAGATTAATGTATGCTTCAGGGCCCAGTGGACCGGTTGGCGGTTACATTTAAACCCTGAAACACTGAACCTTTTATTTACCCCTACACTATGACTGAGACTCACATAAATCATTCAAAGACTGGGGAGATTATATATGAGTGTGGCTGTTGTGTTTTATTTACTGCATTGAATGTTGTGTCAAGATCTCTATAGATATCCATTCGTGCTACCTTGGTTCCTTTGGACCATTATGGTAATGTAATTTTTTTCATCATTTTCACAGAACTGGAATTTTGTGGTAGCGTTATCAAAAATCCATATTTTAATGGGATTTTCACCACAGGAGATTCAAGTATTTTGAAAAACAATTCACAGTATTGCATGGAAAAATGTATCGGATTCACTAAACGTATTGTATTTTTTGACTGTTTTAATGCTTGCACTTACTGTAGGTGTCTATGTTTGTAAAGTGAATACATGATTGATTGTTGATAAGTTGAGACAGAGATAACTGTTTTGAGTTTTGCCACAATGGTGTGGTTGGAGATGACAATTGGCGGTTATTGCACTTTTCAAAAGCACTGAAATGTAATTAACCCGTTTTTATCCATTATTTCATAATCTGTCTTTGATGGACGATGGTATATGTTGCCATATTCACTGAGTGCAGAAGAAGCAGTGGGGCAAACTGGGCCTTAGCTGTCCCAACAGCAGCATCAAAAAGAAGGGCTAATTGTGGTCAGGGCTCCATGTGACCTTACTCTGTGTGTATTGTGACTGTGACCCACGGGGGGTTGGGGCACAGAGTTTTACTCTCGTCAGTGTTTTACGTTCGTTTCTAAACGTCCTCTCCCTGTTACAGATAGCGCTCATCCGGAATTGTCAAGTGCCTTTTTTACAAGGACAGTTGAAATATTCAACTCCAGGTAATGTCTAGTTCAAACTAATCATATTGAAGCGTATTTCATACACGTATGTACAGTTTAAATCTACATCAGGCCAGTGGTTTTGTGTGTGCTCTCTTTCCTCCAGTTTCAGGCTCCATTTTTTAACATACGTTTAGACTGATCGGCAAGCACATCAGACTCAAAGTTTAATCAATGTCTTTCCTAAGAATGCTGGATAGAACAATCAGAAAGTTGTCCCGCTTTCATTTCACCACGTATGAGGTCTGTTTTGAAAACCAGAGGCATCACGGTCACTTCGCTCTACATCACACCAGCAGTTTACTCCTCTAAGTGATTCCAATGCTTTGTCTTTAAAGGGCATGAGTCCACAGAGGAGACATATTCCCTTTGAAGAGGGACCTCAAAGCCTCTGAGCCAAGGGCTTTAGTGACAAGGAAAGGATGGGATAAAGGCCTTTTTAAACAGCCTCAGCTCATTCCTGTCTATCCAAGGGGTAGGCAGGGGTCGCGACTCGGGGGAGCCGGAGGGTTAAGCAGGTTTTGGATTTTAATGGGATTACATTAAGACATTTTATTTTTGAACACCTTTGGCCTTAAAAGAGATCAGCTAAAGTGGATCCTTGGATTAATACAAAATCCTTTGGCTTTTTTGGAAATAATTGATCAATTTAATTGGGAAGTGTTGTACGTTAAATTGTGGGTTCATACTCAAAAATGACACGAACTAGTAGAGACCCGACATAAAATCTGAAGATAAAAAAATGTAAATTTTGTCATTATTTATTGTAAATAAATTCCAAGACTCAGCATTTTGTAACAGCGGGGACAGGATGTGGTTTGAACTGCCTGAAAGTATTAGGGATGTAAAGGATAATGAGTTCTTCTGTATCTTTCAGGGATAATATTTATTCCAATTTTTACGAAGCTTAAAGAGCGCTTTACATGTATTTTTCACACGTAGAGTTTCAGAAAGAAAGTAGGGTCAAGCACTACACTAAGATTCCTGAACTGTGTTTTTTTGCAATAACAATGAGGATATACATTGGTGGTTAGTAGTTAAGCTGCAAAACCTCTTCCACCCTTCCTTGCCCCTCCCTCCAACTCTGACTGGAGCGAGTGATGGAGGCGGCTACAGTCCGGGGTCCCCAGGGCCCAGCCTCACAACTGAGTTCAACAGCAACGCGGCTAACGGAGAGCAGAACCCCTGTGTACTGACCGAGGGAACCAGCGTGTGAGGACCGAATCTGTACAGTGCCTGCTTTGTGCGTGTGCGTGCGTGCGTGCGTCCAGCCCGTTGTAGCTATGGGTGCCGCGTGCTGGATGGCCCTGGAGCTGGCAGTGCTCTCCCTGGCATTGCCAGCCTTGTGCAGGTGCCCGGATGGCTGTCGGTGCTCCTTCACCAGCATGCAGTGCCTGGACCCTGACCGTTTGGCCAGCATCCCTTCCCTGGCGCCGCAGGACAGCGAGAATATCACCGACATGTGAGTCCAGCTGGTTCCGTTCACCTCTGTGTAGTGATGACAGACAGGCGTAGCAGCCTCGCCTCCGTGTTGGCTCTCGCAAACTTTTTTCTCTTTTGTCCATTGAAGTTTGTGGCCGTGTCAGGGTCAGGAGACTGGACTTATGAAGGAAGCCTGTTTGCTATGCTGGGGCAAATGCAGCGTTGTAGAATTCACTTTGGAATGATATTCGCTCCGGGAAAGATACTTTTGAATGCATTGCTATGTGTGTCTTTTAATGTCAGCAGTGGTTTTCTGTTTCTGATGGGTATAACTATTTTTTTGGATAAACATCAGTTTTTCACTGATGTTGAAAATGATCTAAGAAGACAAATATTGCCATGGTTATTTAGAATCTGAGAGTGTTGACTATCATTCCCTTCTTGTTGACTAGAGAATTTTAGTATGTTTTAGTATTTTAGTATTTTAGTATTTTAGTCACAAACTAATTCTAAATTATTATTATGTAATTACAGTACCATTACAGTGAGCCTGACTAAATACCAGATCAGTAGTATTCTCCAAGAAATAATCAATCAAAATGAAAATATTTCTTGGGCTGTGAGAGTCTAATCAAGGTGATATTTACTTTTCTATAGGTGGGATGAATGTAAGATTGTGTAGACTTATTAGGCATACAATGGGCAGAAATTCTGCTCTAACCATTTATGACTACTTTCTAATGTTTACCGGACTGCACTCTATAATCACTGTACTGATTATCACATATTTACTTTACTTGCTTTGATACTTTGATGCTATATTTGATAAGTTTATCCAAATACCGTGTGTCTGAAATTTGAGAGGTTTAACATTTTAAATACATGTTACATGTTGTACACCGATCTGAAGCCCAATCTCTATCTGCATAGGTGTGTCTTTCGTGAGGGAAAAACTGATATTTAACATTATGTACTCTTGAATGTATGTCATTAGTTATTGCTTAAATGTGTGGTAATGTCTAGTTCATGTAAACAGTGGTTTGACATCAATATATAATAATGAATGAATTGACTGCCTCACTCACAGTTGTCTTGATTATAATGTTCTAAATATTACATTGTCTCAACGTTTCTGAAATATATTAACAGTCAATAGAAATCACATTTAAAGTATACACGCAGATTAAGTGCTGTGTCAATATCATCGACTTCACAATGTATTAGACCTTTCAAAATGTGGACACATCCTCAAGAATGTGACACACCAGCACATAAGCAATAAACCCTTCTTCATAGTTATTTTGTAGTGCTTTTCTACTAAATACGGACATCCTCACCGAGGTCCTCTGACACAGTCCTTGGAACAGGGCTAAGTATTCTGTAGCAAAGCCTCTGTGATTTGAGACTCCCCTTTTTTTTCTCAAGTATCATTTGTTATGGCTATGTTTGATTCTTTCAAAGCATACCAACCTGCCATTACTTATTTCTGATACTGTTTGGATACCTAACATATGGTAAACACGTCTATCTACCACACTTTCTGGTTGGACTCAGCCTATTTAACCTACTCTTAAATCCTGAAATAAAACCAGCCTGTCCACTACAAGCTTAACTGCTATTCAATGAAGTCTAGGGCTTATTAAAGAGTGGGTGAGTGAGTGGAGACTAGGGGGGTTCTTGGCTGCTGTGGATACTGCAGTTTATACCTTGACTCTTTCTGCAACATCTCATGTTGCTGCGAGAAGGCAGGTGTCCAGAGTTTGAACACTGCACTCTGGGTAGATTTTGTTTTTAGCCGGGTGGATCACTGCTCCAGTACAATGAAAGTTTTGCCTAGATGGCTCTGGAGAAAATCCACACACAACACGGAACAGGTGTTAAGTTCTACCTGAGCAAGGCCAGCTATGTTGTTGCAGAGTATTTTGCGAGATATTTGTGAATATCTTGGGGAATCAGAACCCCAAACAGTTATTTTTGTATTTTTCATTGTCCTAACTTAATTCACATCAGTGGACCATAACACAACATTTCTTTCCCCTTTTATGAATTATCATTTATAACCTAAGGCATCCTAGAAGGAAATAGAAGATGACATACTCTGCTTCTATGGATCCAACCTTGGTTATATATAAACCATTATTCTTTTTAGCTGCCCATTCCTCCAGCTCACCCAGCGACGTTTGTCAGACAGTCACAAATCTTTATCCAAAGCAACAATGCTGAGGGTCACCTTTTACACCAGGTTCATTTCACCAAAAAACAGAAAATCTCCATAGGAATGTTTTTAAAAGGTTGAACACTCTGTGCTTGTTAAAGAGAACACTTTACAGTATGGAGAAACTTATCGGCCCACAGGGACAAAAGTACAACATGGAACCTTTTGCGGTGGAATAGGGACTTAGTTTCATCATGCATTAGGTAATAAATGCAATTTCGCAAATTGCCAGTGAACGCCCGCTTGAAAACAATAGATGAAATATTACCCATTTGGCTTAATCCAATAAGCCAAGGCGATTGGTAAGCTGTGTCCCACCTGCTCCTTAACTGCATTACGACTGTAACAGTCAAGAGGAAAAAAAACACAAATATCTCTGCTTGTGTCCTCAATAAAATGCAGAACGTCTGATTTACCGAGGGGGACCTCAGAGTTTTAGAAATTCAAAATATTTGAACATTTCACAAAAATAAATTGGTTCTTGAGAAAAAGGACATTACCGGCGTTAATGGGGACAGGCACTGAATGTTCCTCCCTTCAATGGAAAGAATGACGGCATGGATGTTAGATTTATCAGGAACAAAGACATTTTACACAGATGGTCACTCATTAGAATGTCACCTGACGGCCAACAAGTTCAGATGACTGGGCTGTTACTGTAAAAGAAAGATAATACAAAGGCAAACACAACTGCTAGATGACCCTAACCCATTTTTGACCCATAATTTAGAGAGGTCGGGATCCAGTTAGCTTTGCACCATGCCAATGTTATATAAAACTGCTGTACCATGCCTCTCTCAACTGATCTTCACCAGTTGGGTTTCGTTCTGTTTCTATGTTTGCTAGTTGTTAATGCTAGTGGAATTATTCAAACTTTTGTTTAAATCACAACAATAAAGCCTTCTTGGTGATGGAATTGTAGTACTTGGTAATGTTAACATGTTTTTAATTACAATTTGCATTATTAGCGACATTTTTTCTGAAAAAATTATTTTGCTAAAGCAATATATATA
>JAOVYW010000108.1:5164637-5175818 GCA_025775045.1 Hiodon tergisus
GGGTTCTCTAGGCTCGTTGCCTGCCTGGTGTTAGTCTAAAGAGAGCAGGAGGCAGTGGGGAGTGTGGACAAGGGGCTTTGGGGGGGGGGGGGGTCTGGGGTAATTGGAGAGGACATCCACCAGTCACCTTTTACTCGTTCACCCGGCCCGATTATTGACAATTGATGCATAATAAATACACTCCACTAAGGGTCCATTATCACTTAATCAATATTTCACAGAGGCGGCGTAGTGTAACAGATGTGCCTCTCAGATGGGTAAGACTGTTTTGGATGAGGCGGGAGGGTAAGACCAGGGCCAGGGCATGTCGGAGAGTGCTCCGAAACACAGCGTGTGTGTTTCCACGGCGGTGCAGATGACCATCGGCAGTTTATTCAAGGCAGGCAGTCTAACATGGATCACCATGCACTCCCTGTGGCTTTGAACAGAATCGAGCCGGTAACAGATAGGCCCTGACGGCTGACCCATCTGACATGAACTTTTGGGAACAAGGAAAACAAATAATTGAACCTCTCTAGACCCCCATTATCCCTGCCAAAGTGGATACGCATCAACTGCACTGGCAGTCTCCCAAACATTGCCTGCTGTCATCTTTTTTTCTTCATGGTTCATGTCTGTTCCCCACCATCAGGGGAGCATTCCAGTACTCTTATACTAACATCCTATGGAAAGAAAAACACTTACAGGCACTTCAAGGGTTTTGAGGGTGCTATTGTTTCTCAAATCAAGGCTCTCGGTTAAAAAAGGAAGAGTCACAACGTAAGTTATTTTACACCAGGCAGTAGATCTCCATTATAAGGGCGCCTTTGGTAAGCCGACACCCAGTTAGCCTCCACTTCTGTCAACAAACCACACCACTTTTATTATATCTTTACTTAAGGACCTTCTGATGGGTTTCTGTCTGTTGATTGCAAAAGGACAACCCCTTTTCCAGGTATACGGCCTACCAGGAAACACAAAAACTCACGCTCTACCGGATTTTCCTGCTTTGATGAAAGATCATTGATCATTAATTAAAATGGCTAAATACATCAGTTCTCGTAAAAGTTCCAGTTTGGCTTTAATTCTTGGAGTGAAGTTCAAAGAGACTCTTGGAATAATCCAAGAGGTGACACACACGTCATTTTGAGGGTCAGATTTACTCTCGCTTTGATTGTAGGCTTTTGCTAAAATCACGTCCTCTCTGCAGATTTTCATCCAACAAAATAAATGCTGGACCACGTACCCGTAGCATCTGAACAGCTATCCCATTCACAGAAATATGTATGGAAGAATAATCTCTTCTAATGTACATTTGATTAACAATGTAACCATGTGAACATTGTGAATAAATACTGGTAAATAACAGGCCGGGATAAACATCATCCG
This sequence comes from Hiodon tergisus, assembly GCA_025775045.1. Classification (NCBI taxonomy): domain Eukaryota; kingdom Metazoa; phylum Chordata; class Actinopteri; order Hiodontiformes; family Hiodontidae; genus Hiodon; species Hiodon tergisus. Next base: position 5,166,006 of record JAOVYW010000108.1, read on the forward strand.
CACTAAGCTGTATTAATACCGTATATGTTGTTGTTTTTTATACATGCATGGACAACTACAGGGATTTGAATGCTGAAGGAATTGTTGATTCATATGATAACATCATCTATTAGTTAATGGATTGTAGTTTCTCAATGTGTATTTAGAAGACTTTTAGTGACTTTTTTATCACCTGCAATTTTTGTTTTGCTTTGTCACGTAGTAACTTGGCCTCAAATTCGCTGGAATACATCAACTGGAGGGTGTTCCGTTATCTCCCCCTTCTGAACCTGTGAGTCAATTCCAATTCCAATATTTGTGTTCAATAACAGTGCTCTATCATATGTGGGAGTCACTAATTCCAGTGAAATTACTTTAAACGTATTTGTTGTGCACAGAAAGCAATGCCACCAAAATCCAAAATATTCCAGTGGAGAATATATTTACTAGCAGTCCTAACGGCACTTTAAAATGTATATTCTTCGGATGGGGCTAAATCAAAACTATGGCAACATAGTATTATACATAAACATATGCAATAGTGTTTTCTTTTCATGATAAGAAGAATAAAGATACTTATCAATAAAGACTATTAAATACGGTTATGTAAAGAGCGATTAGCGGGTTTCCTATGTTTTGAATTTGGCCCCAGCCTTGGTTTTACTTAATAATCAATTTATTTTGCACATTCAATTTATTTATTTTCTTATTTTGATGCATATAATATGCGTAAAAAGGAAATGGCATAGGAATTCCTGAAATGTTTAAACGGATTCTGGTGACCCAATCCCCTCCTTTTCTCCGTAGGGTTCTGAAGGAAAACCCACTCATCTGCTCCTGTGACATCCACTGGCTGCAGCAATGGCAGCGCTCTGGGCTTGGAGACCTCAATCATCAGGCCCTTCATTGTCGCTCGCACGGAACCTCTGTCTCCTTGAATGCCACAGTGATGGAGAACTGCAGTAGGTGGAGCTAATATCTGGAACATACTGTCAGAGAGCATGCACTCGACTATGTGGAAGCTATCGTTTAGTGATTACTGTAGATTGGGATAGAGAAGTGGTGCGAATGACTTTTTTCGTGCAATAATCCGCCCTCAGATTCTCTGATATTTGTTTATTGCAGGTATGCCCGAGGTATCTATCAGCGCTCGTCAACTCACCGTTCAGGAAGGAGGCAACTTGACCTTTGTGTGCCAGGTGATTGGCATCCCCACACCTGCAGTGAGATGGCAAACAGAGAACCTGTACTCCCATTACACTGTTCAGGTAAGATACTATAATGGCTCTCTTTTCTGGAAGTGCGGAGAGAAGGATCAGTATACTGGCATCTTTGAAACTCAGATTAATATAGGTGTAAGGGGAGTATTTTTCCCCCCAGATCCACCAGATATTTCATTTCAGTAAGTCAATAGTTCAGTATTAGTCCAACAATCAGGAAACCATATGATCTAATTTGTACACACAGATACTTAAGAGGTCTGTATACCTTATGACATGATTTCAAAATCTTACATACACCTAGAATGTTGTGATACTGTGAAATCAGCAGTTCTATCTTCTTGGTATATATATGCTGGCTACCTGAAATTCCTGGCCATCTGAGTCAGCAGCAAAAGTTGGAGAAGGGAGGCTCTCGAAGGGGTCAAGTTTTCAAGCAGGAAGATGATCCGTGTTCTGTTTGGTCTACAGGAGAGGATCAGGGAGCACACCCAGGAGCTGGTTCTAAATCTGTTCAACGTCTCCTACAAGGACAACCTCCACAATTTGACCTGTGAGGCCGAAAACAGGGCGGGGCCAGGGGAAGACATGGTGATCCTGGACATCCAGTGTGAGTTTTCATTAATATAAAATCCACTGCTGTCTCATCTCTGACGATGTGGGACTTCATTGTGCTCCGTGAGATACAGACTCCTGAAATCCTGTTTCTAAACTCAATCCTTTTTTGAGGTTGAGGAAAAGGCTTGTTGGCAATCAAATATTTGTAACCACTTGTCAGACATGACCGTATTTACATGCCCCCAGATTTGTTGCATTTGAAGTTGTAGTGCACATAATAAAGTCCCTGCTCGTTACCCATTGGGTATAATCCTTTACAACAAGACATTTGATGGTGGGGTTATTTGATTTTATAGGGCAGACGTTCCCACATATTGCAGAAATCATCATTTCTCATCACAAAATAATTTACAAAGATTTAAAAAAAAAAACTTGACTAAAGCTACAGACAAAAGCAGAACCATCCAGTTTAGAACAAACATCGGTGGTGAGAGAGAAAGAAGCAGACGAGGGTCGTGTTTGATCTCTCCCACTGAGCCCTGCCCTCAGACTCTGACCGGCTAATTTCAGGGGCCTGATTTGGCAATCTGTAGTTGTGTAATTCTCCTGATCTGTCAATATCAGCCCACCCTTGGGCAGACGCTTAACTGTCTGTCCTTAATTAGATCAGCAAAGTGTTTACAGTACTGGACCTGCAGAGCGGGTCTGTAGGCACATGTTTTCCTAACCCTCAGTGTCCCTTTTAGCCTATTCCTCACGGAAGACACAACTTTGGTTCATCCTTGTCCTGAGGTACAAAAGTTCCTCCAGAAATATATATATATATACATTTTATATAAAAATAAACAATATGAAAAGAAATCAGACAAGGTTTTCTGGACAAAATTGAAAACTACCCAGAATTAACACAATATTAATGTGTACGTTGTGTTTTCTTCAAGGCCTTATTTTTACACAGTAACAAATCGACAATGTTTAATCTGTTAAATGTGATCATCCATTGTGTCATACCCTGATTATTTATCAACGAACTATACTTTCTCGGCAAAGTAGGTCTAGGTATCTCCCACACAAAGTACCTTCCAAAACGGGGTCACGGGTTAAGAGCAGTGGATTGTCAATAAGAAAGTGCCCAGGCTCGTTGCATGAGCATCATTTTGTTTTAAGAGAACAATTTCCTGCATCCCCTGTCCACTTTGTGGTCTCAGCCCTGCATAAGATAAGGATTCATTATTCATGTCAGGTCAACGGGCTTACTGTAAAGATGGAACACATTGATTTATGGAAAATCACGAGAGAAACCTAAAAGGCAAGTCCTGTCTCTTACCAGTTGATATATGCTTTGAGGTCCTTCAAAAGATGGCCCTTCAAGATTCCAAGGATTTTATTAAGGCACTAAGAGGTAAATGTGGTTAAAACCAGCAGTTTTGAGCAGCTAGCTGAATTGATTCTAGATTAATATGGCCCTCAAACCATACAATTTTCAACCTGTTCAATTGACTTTGGGAAGTCATCTCACTTCCCGTTCCAGATTTCAATCAGCAGCCCGCATCTGTGTTTAAGAAATCCTGGTGTCTTTCACTCGTCCAGTCCCCGTCAGGATCCTGTGGCTGAGAGATGCAGAGTCCCAGCACCACTGGTGCTTTCCCTTCGCAGTGGACGGAAACCCGGCCCCCACCATCCGCTGGATGTACAACGGCTCGGAGCTGGTCGAGTCCATCTTCACCTACACCCAGTTGATCCTGGACAGGGACGACGGGTCCGTACAGCACGGCTGCCTCTTCCTGGACAAGCCCACCCACCTCAACAACGGCTTCTACACGCTCATCGTGGAAAACGGGCTGGGCAGCGACCGGGCCACCGCCACCGGCAAGTTCATGAAAAGGCCCCCTGGCCTGGATACTGATGGTGTTATCCATGGTGAGTGTTGGTGCTGAATGACAAACCTAGTTCTGTAAAAAAAAAAAAACGCATTGTCCATCCAGGAAAAAACACGTTTTCTATTTTTTTCTTAAATGACAGTCCTCAGTGATACCCCACGTAAGTCTGCTCCATGGTTTGTGCAGTTAAAAATGTTGCATGAAATTCCCGCCTCTCCCAGTTAGATCCTTAAATGTGTTACGTGTTAACCGTTGTGTCACTGTTGCATGTGTAACTCCTTTATTAATTATAATGTAAGTTTTATCACTGTGCGTATTTTCTGTGTGTCTGTTTCTCCTCGTATGGTCACCGTTTCCTTATCTGTACTCTTAAATCCCTAACCTGTTTCTTTTTGGTGTTGAGAAAATGTCCGATTTTTTATCCATGAAGTATTGTCAAAAAACAAATTAAGGAAAAAAATTGATAAAAGTTCTAAGTGTCATGGTTCCATTCTGATTAAACTTTATTGGATCTCTGCAGCTCCCAACAATAAATCCAGTGAAAAGGTCAAAGAGCATTTTGAGACACGGGCTTTTGGCGTGAGTATCATGTGGCTGAGTGAAGATCAAAGAATGATGACACAAAAAACTGTCTTAGTCTGTGGAGTCTGTCGGATTGAATATATGGACTCTGAGTCCTGTTGAGTGAGTTGTGAACAAACGCAGTCTAATTGCCTACATCGTCCTTCTGTTCACAGGTATCAGTGGCTGTGGGTCTGGCTGTGTTCGCCTGCTCCTTCCTCCTCATCATGGTTCTGGTCATCAACAAATGTGGGCAGCACTCCAAGTTCAGCATCCACAGTGAGTCCGCAGAGCTGGGCGCCACAATGTTAATAACTGAGGGTCCAGCACTGTCTCCAGGTGGACGTGGAGGCTGCAGAGAGGGACGATCGGTGGTAAAAACTGAGCATTTTTTTCCAGCTCTTATTCTGCGGGCCAGTAAACACGTCAAGGAAAGAGCCATTGCTTGCAATGGACCGCGCCCCTTCGGACCTGGCTTTCAAGCGGGACGGGTGCAGCCCACAGCGCTACCCTAAGATCCCTTGTCTTATCTTCTTATCTTGAAACCAGATACACTTCTTTAACTAGCATCACGTTTATTCAATACATTGTAAAGGCAATGCAGTTTGTGCCGTCTCAAAGCTGGACTATACGCCGCTGTGTCTTAATTACACCATGAAAAGTAAATACCATCAGGTCCACAGCCAGTGAAAAGGCCATTAAAAGAAGACTGATGGATGCAGGATTTGTAGGGTCCTTTTGGACCTCATTTAGAGTGTCTAAGTGGGCCTGATTGCTTTTCTCATCTATGTGCTGCATTTCCATCCATTGCTTCATTCTACCTGGGCCCTGGGGGTTTTGTGGTTACTCTCTGAGTGGGTTTTAGGAATTGGGAAGCAATTTATCTTTTAATACCGTCAGAAATCACTTCAGTTGGTTGCTTAATGTTTTAATATCCATCCATTCGTTTCTCTCCATAGCTATGTCTGAACCATCTTTTTCCATGACACCAATTTTCTCTCCCTGTTAACTGCATTGCAAAAATCAGTTTTGTTGACTGCACATCCTTATTGAGCTGACACCTTGTTCGTAATTCTACACTCGAGGCAGCTATGCACAAGCAAGTAGTCCTCACTGCACCTGCATTGCAGATCACCTGCTGATCCACCTGGTCATCCATCTATACATGTTGAAAATTGCCTTCAGAGTTCAGTCTACATATACAGGCTGCAAAAAAATCATCACTACTGTCCTGAGTTCCTGTTCAGTGGTCCACTTGAAGTTTCCTAACTTTCTCTCTCACCGCCAAACAGGGGCATCTGACCTGGGGACCGAAGATGACCTTGCGGTCTCACTCCGCTTCATGAACTTTGGTGCCAGCACCCCCACCTCCGACAAGGGAACCGTGGACTCTGGGCTGTCCAGCTTTGTGGAAAACCCTCAGTACTTCAGTGGCATCATCAAGGACAAGGACATGTGTGAGTGCCATCAACGTCTTCCATAGGCAACCTCTGCCTGCCGCCCCAACCTCACCGGCAGTCTGCGCATCACAGCCATGCAAGCCGCTTTTCGCCGGTCTCTCCCCGGCGGACCATGCCCCCAGGCGTGGCTGGCTGGGTGTCCCAGCAGTTCATCCGATGGCGCACGCCATGGCAGTCTTAGGACAGGCCCCACATCAGCCGACCCAGTCAGTATGGACGGGAAAATTATGTGAATAAAATGACAGAGATAACACTCAGGCTTTTCCTGAGTTAATTCGGAAGGTAACGTGCCCCAAAGGGAAGTACACTGCTATTATTTATTTTTAAATATTTTTTTATTTTTTTTCTTCATGGTACATATGCTGGATCAATTTAGAGATATCGTGCATAAGACGGAGGATTTAGAAATAAGCGTAAGATGGCGGAGGCTAATTGAATCGAATCGGAACTATTTTGCTTCAAGCAAATTGAACTCAAGCAGCAACCCATGGTGGGAAACTTTAGCGCGGGGTGAGTGAGCCAAGCTTTGCCTCCTTGCAGGCGTGCAGCACATAAAGCGTCAGGACATCGTGCTGAAGTGGGAGCTGGGAGAGGGGGCCTTTGGCAAGGTCTACTTGGCAGAGTGCGCCAACCTCAGCCCCGACAGCGACAGGATGCTGGTGGCCATAAAGGTACGGAACGGGACGTCACGGGCGCATTTCAGTTCAGTGTGAGAGTAAAACTGTGATTTTTAATCTCTCTGTCAGTTGAAACAAAAAAAATATTCACCAAGCCAGTGAGAGGGCAATTTTGCCACACAGGTTCATCTCACGAGCCAGACTGTGCAAGAGAACTGCCACCAGTTGGTGGCGGATGGCAGCGCACTGTAACTGCGTGTGTGTTTAAAAAACAGACCCTGAAAGATGCCAACGAGTCGACGCGGCAGGACTTCCAGCGGGAGGCAGAGCTGCTGACGGTACTGCAGCACAAGCACATCGTGCGCTTCTACGGGGTGTGCACCGACGGAGAGCCCCTGGCCATGGTCTTTGAGTACATGAGGCACGGAGACCTCAACAGGTTCCTCAGGTACAGTGGTGCAGCGTTCCAGCATCCCCTTCACTGAGGATCTGGGCAACGGGTTATTGAATGCGTGCTGGTCGTGTGGCTAACGTTAGCAATTTGTGTTGCCTCAGGTAAGAGTGGGTGCTGATAACTACAGCTACAACAAAACAGCTATTCCCTTTTAGCAGCAGGGAGCAACCCCTCGTCAGTACTTATGGAGACGTTTGTTTTTTTTGGTCTGGGGCCTAAAAAATAAGCATTTCATACCCGCTTAGTTGCCTGGATGCTCTTGGGTATATGTGAGGAAAGGAGAGGAGAGGAGAGGAGAGGAGAGGAGAGGAGGAACGTCTGGTGAGAACAGAGAACTGATCGTGACCATTCTGCACCTGGGGTAGGTCATGAGATGCAACCGTAAAGGGAGGAAATGTGTCCGGGCAAAGTCTGCGTGCCATGTGTCAATGGGGCCAGATTGGAAGTGGGGAATCCGAGCGTTCGGTGCGCATTCACAGAGCGCCACGTTCATAAAGCGGTGGAAGAAATCACATTTCCAGCAGACAGTTCGGATGTGGCTCCAGCCTTAGCAGCTGCTCATACCCGGCCACCTGCCCTCTAAACTAATAGTCATTACATATTCAGCTTCATGAGCAATGGGGCCCATACTATATGAACAGAGGGAGTCAAGCGGGTGACCAAGCAGAAAGCGCAAAATTAGGACAAATGGAAATGTCAGGGGCTATTTCCTTGCTGGATTGCAACGAAAGTAACGCGTGTCTCCGTGATGTGGGTGTTTGTTCATAATATGTGCCAAGAAAACAACACACAAGCTGTGCTAAATCTCACTGCAAAGGACAACTTTTAATGAAATACCTGTAAACTTCAAACCGCACATTCGGTGATGTTGCTGATTGTTACCGTGAGGTTCTTTCCAGTCACATTACAGAGATTCCATTTCCCAAGAGTTGCCAGTTTCCATCTTTTGTGACCTTATATTGTAAAACAATTCTCATTTTTACTTCTTAATAGTATGCCTTGATTGGATCTTGCAATTCTGTGATTAAATTAATTGTGGTCTAAATTAGCCTGGCTGTGCAAGCAATTACCAAGGTTTCAAAGTGGTTTTGGTTATTGATCTCTGTCATTAGTTTCAGCCTATGAGATACAGAACTGTCATTAGAACTGTTAAACACTGCACCTTTGTATAAGCCTGAATCCAGGTTGAACACAGCTACTCGAGCATTGAAATATTGTCAGGGTACTCAGGAGGACAGGCCAACTTTCAGGTACTGCACGCTCACGGACGGTCTGATTCTTTTCTCCCTCAGGGCTCATGGTCCTGATGCCAGAATCCTGGAGGAGGCCAAAATGCCCCCTCTGGGGCAGTTAAATCTGCCACAGATGCTGCAGATTGCAGCCCAGATCGCGTCAGGCATGGTCTACCTGGCCTCCCTGCACTTTGTGCATAGGGACTTAGCCACGCGCAATTGTCTGGTTGGAGAGGGCCTAGTGGTGAAGATTGGGGATTTTGGGATGTCCAGGGACATATATAGCACAGACTACTACAGGGTAAGGCAGTGATTGCATGAATAACAGCTAATACAAAAGAGACTTATTATAAGGTAAGGCTAACTTCTTCCTATTTCCACGACTGTGTTAGGTTGGCGGACGCACCATGTTACCCATACGCTGGATGCCGCCAGAGAGCATCATGTACAGGAAGTTCACCACAGAGAGTGACATCTGGAGCTTTGGTGTGGTCCTCTGGGAGATATTTACCTACGGGAAGCAACCCTGGTACCAGCTCTCAAACAGTGAGGTATGAGCGTGATTGGGAGAAGAAGAAAAACGTGTCGTTGGATTCTGGGACCAAAGACATCCTGGACCTAGCGACGTGTCTGTGTCCATGTCACTCAGATCTATTTATGGAAAGAACTGATGAAAATGTATTTGGAAAGGGAATAGTGTATATGTCCTATATACTGTTTACAGGATGTGAATTTAAAAAAGAATGAACATAAGGGAGTCTAGATGCTGGTCTAGATGCTGGTCTAGTCGCTGGTCTAGTCGCTGGTCTAGGCGCTGGTCTAGGTGCTGGTCTAGATCTCAGAGAATGAAAATCGGCGATAGGGGCCACGGATAGCCCTGCCTGTCATATTCAGTGCCAAGAAGTGGATCCAGTGAAACTGCACAAATCCATAATGGAAAGGGAGTGGCCTCTCTTCTTTCAAGTGGAGGTAGATTCCCTTTCCCGGCCACTCCATTTTAACCTCATTAGCCCTCATTTTTGCTCTGGGTTGACTTTGTTTAACCTTGTTAGCCTAATCCCTCCCGGCCCATGATTGACATACAGGCCTAATTATGGAGGGTGCAGATAAATCGTCTCTGACACTTTGACTCAACTGGGGAGAGGGTGGAGAACACTCAGTTGAGTCAATATAAATCTTTGTAGATTCATTGCGGTGATTGAAAGCCTATTACCATGCAATGCAGTCTACTGCCGAAAGCCTCTTCAGATTATTTGATTAGGAGAAGTTTGCTTTGTGAGGACTGAGGTCACCAGCTCCCAAAAACGCTGAACGCAAACAGTCTCAGGAATAGCCTGAATGTGAATATAATGAATCCTCTTTAGCCTGTGACAATTTTTAGCGGTGCTCCACAAACACAATCTTAGTCGCTTTGACTACTTTTGGCCGTTTTCGGGAGTACCAGCAATACTGCAATATAATATAATATAATAAATAAATAAATAACCCTTCACTTAGGAAAACAACTCCATTGCATCTGCAGTGCATTGCATCATGCCTCCGTACCATACATGGCTGATGTAAACCTCTTTTTCTTTTCTTCATCTTACTGCCCTGTCCTGCACAGGCAATAGAATGCATCACCCAGGGCCGGGAGCTGGAGAGACCACGCACCTGTCCCAAAGAGGTGCATCTCCTCATGCAGGGTTGTTGGCAGAGGGAACCGCAGCAGAGGATGGTCATCAAAGACATCCACAGTCGCCTGGTCACCCTGGTCAAGAGCCCTCCTGTCTACCTGGACATCCTGGAGTAGTGGTTGTTAATGAAGGGGAATTGGGGTGGGGGGGGGGGGGGGGATTAAACAATGTCCTGA
>JAOVYW010000108.1:5198413-5210595 GCA_025775045.1 Hiodon tergisus
TTACGGGGTCAGGGATTTATACAACAAGGAGGGAATATTTCGAGGTGGTCAAGGGTAGGTTACGGGGTCAGGGATTTGCTGCTCTTGAGGAAGCAAGCAGCAAACACAGGCATCAGAGCTGAAGGCTGTACGCCAAAGTAGAACACTGCAAAGATTTAAGGAGGATTATATGTAAACTTTTCACCATGTTCTACCCCTTGCAAGTTATACCAAATACCTTTTCACATGAATTAAAGACAAGGACCTTATGAGACCACAAAACGATAAACACTTCATGGCGTAACATGGTGCTATTCTGAGAATTTAGTACATTTCTTGTTGATTAGCTTACAACACATAAGGCCACTGGCAATCCTTCTCGTTAATACTGATGTGAAATGTGAAAAAACAATCCTGAAACAATACATTCCAGGGCTCTGATTAGAATGCCCTGCAGTTAAGATTTAGTGAACCCCTGTCTATGCGATGCTAATATTCAAAAACACATTATTGTATGTCAGTAGATTGTTTTATTGTTTTGCTTATAGCACTGAATACTGGAACACATTGGTTTCTGCTTTTACTCCCTCGTCCTTAACAACATAAACCGTTGATGATGCCAGGAGGGAAATCCAAAATCAAAATGATTCGGAATGCATTCAAATTCAAAATTCAAATCAAGAACACAAATCTAAATCTACTAATCAAATAAATTTTTATGTAACCATTAATGTAATGAATATACTGCATTTCCACCAACCAATCTTCTAGTTCACAATCACCACTATACAAAATGTTTTACCTGTGGACAAAAAAAAAATCTTATTTTACATATTTTTTATATAATCTCTATTGTAACGATGAAGACAACCAATGCAAATATAGTCTAATGAATCTGAATCTAAATCCAAATAAATTAATATAAATGCATTTGAAATAATATACTGTATGTTTTGGAGCCAAACATGGACTTATTTAGGAACTCTTGTGCAATGTTGCTCACATTAATACCTTAGTAATATATATATTACCAAGCCTTAGTGTTCATATTTCAAACATCCTGCACCATTGTGGCATACTTTAACAATATGCCTTAGCTATTGCATACTACTAAAAAATGTTTTAACAATTTATTTATACGATTATATGTACTTAATATACAGTATATCTATACAGTTATGTATCTGGGGTGGTATATGATCGGTACAGCACTTTGATTTCATTAGATCACAAAAGTTGAGCAAAGAACTACGGTAATGCTTCAACGACTAACTTTAAGTGAAACAGAACATACAATATATTAAAACAATTATAAAGTATCGCACTTATGCAACCTATGAATAAAAACACTTCAAAGAGCAGTTATATCTGATAAATGTTCATTCACTTATAATTGTATGCAGGAAAAAAAATATAGGGTACTGGACAACCAGATGGCTGCAGGTTCCAATCCCACTTGAGGAAACACTGCTACTGTGCACAATCTGCACTTCCTAGATTGTTATATTTTTTTTTAAAAACAACGAAAAAACAAATCAAAAACTCTGTCCCCCAGTACCTGAGATGCATTCTGTTTTAAAGTTGAGCCATATTTTTAGAGCACTGATTGGGGTTATACGCCACAACAGCGGGGTTCAAAGCTCCTAAACGTGTTTGCAGTGAGCGCTTCCTGTGACGGAGTTCATTGCCTAGTTTACCATCCATTCTGTGCTGCAGGCACAGGCTGAATTCAAGTTTCTACTTTTATCCCATGTTGCAGGGGCCATGAAGTGGAATGGTTGGTATTCTGGAAGAAAGGGTCATGGAGATGAATCCTGGATGCCATTGTGTAGTGCTACTGTATACCAAGTACGTCACCCTGTTCCCTTTAGTTAAAAACCCCTATAGATAGCTGTGTATTCCAATAGGGCATTGATTTATGGAGTTAGTCACAAAAGGTCCTGAGTTCCTCCATACAGTTGCACAACATACTTTCTAAAATGACATCACTTTCACGTGAGCGCAATCCATTCTTGGTCCATATTAAAATGCCAACGGTACTTGGATAGCTACAGTCTTCAGGAGGTATCCGTCCAGCTCTGTTACATAATCCTTTAAAAAAGGAATTAATTACCACATTGATCTTTTATGTTCAAGTACAAGTCCTGAAATAGTAACCTCTAGACTAACAATAATTGTAGTGTTGAATACACACGAATGGGTAGATTACGGTATAACGGTACTGCTTGAAACATAACAACACTCTGTTTCTTCGTTATTTCTTATTTCATAATTCCTCTGTATATTCTTAGTCTTGTGCTTTTATGACAAGCGCCATAAAGCGCTTAGGGCCGTGTTTCCAGTTCTTAAGGACACCGTAGAGTTTCCCACAAAACATAGCAATTAGATGAACATCTAGAGGAGGTACCAGTTTATTGATGAGAGACCTAATCGGGCAGCTTGCCAGCCCTTGGTTTTTAAGCAATTTCCGGTTGAAATTGTGATAACGGAAGCTGCAACACAGTTGTTGAAGAACGCGAATAGCTTAAAAACACACACTGCATTTTACACTGTGCGTAAAAAAATTTCTTTAAAATACTGAGGAAAGTTGTCCTCATTACCCTGTGAGTGTTACAGAGGACATGTTTGGCGGCAGATGTTCTCAGCAAACATGGGCAAAATTTTTTCATATGAAGCCATTAAATGTAGCAATTGTTGAAACGCGGGTGTTTAAAAAATTCATAAAAAATGTTGTCTTTTTAAAATGATAATTTTCCCTCTAATTTGAAATGTACCATTTTGTCTTGGATTTTTGGCATGAACCTCAGTAACCAGATGGGTACAGGTGGTCTCTTCAACCCACTTTTCCCTGTTTTCATTTAACACAGTGCCAGCCACGCTAACAGTACTGTTAGCATACAGGTGCCCAGGAGATTATAGGAGTTTTTTAATAGCCTGAAATATTCCTCGATATTGGGTGGTACTCTGCCAAGCGTCCCAACACCCAGGACTCGGAATTGTAGGGGTGTTTTGGATTTTAAAGCATAGACAATCCTAGCCCTTCAGTTTCTCCATTGAGGAGAAATACCTCATCTAGTGCTTTAGAGTCCAATGCGTCGTTACTTTAAAAGTAATTCTGACTCTCATTGACTCAATGACTGGCATTTGCCACACCTGTTTTAAAACATGGCGATCCACATGACATAATCCAAACATGACATAATATCCTAGCGTTTAAAACGGTACGTCAAACCTAAGGCTAACCTAAGGCATTAGTGAGAGGAGACTCTTGTTTACCACAAGAGGTGTATTCATTTCTTATGAGAAACAAGGTATTGTTTCTATGACAACCAGAAGGACACCCATTCTGCGTGCTTATCCAACTCATATTAGGGAACAGGAGATAAACTGGCACTACAAAGGTCTGATTAGATTTTAACGTTTAAGTAAAACTAAGGTTGTCCAATGGTATTAATCAACTGCACTATTTATCTTACAATCACAATTCTAAAAATATACTTCTTTATATGTCAGAGTGCAATAAATAAACAATACAAAATTTTAGTACGGGTGGTTTTAAAATACTCAGAAATCAATTTCTAATTTGTCCTAGAATACCTCTACTCCAAAAACACCACAGTGTGTTGTTTACAGCCGCACCACATTGAAAAAGCCAACAATATATCCACAATTGTATTCACTGGCAAAATACAGCTATGTAAAGCTGAATTAGTTATATTGCTGCATACATTGTTACACTTTGGCTGGAACCAAATCAAAACTTACAGACTGTACTTAATACCATTTTCTTTTTATGAGTAGAAAAAATAAGATTAAAACGAAAAAAATGAAAATGCTATTAAATAAGCTATTTAATGCAATTAGCAGGTTGTCAAAATTTTGATTTGTTCCAGCCCTTGCTGGCATATATTGTCGGTCCTATGTAGCATTTCTAATATTGAGCAGAATTATCACAATTGTGTTGTCGAGAGAGGTGTCACTAATGGGATTGAGTTTACATGCGCAACACCTAGTTACTTTCCCACTTATTGAACACTGATTGAAACTGATGATTGGTGTGGCTACACATGCACTATTCTGGTGTGTTTAAGTTTTTACTCGTTCATTTTTTTAAATTTCACTGTCACATACAGGTATTCCCCGTGATGGCGGAAAAAAAAAATATTTTTTTTGTTGTTTAGCTACAGACAGCCAATCAGATTCACTACGAAAGCCAAGATAGCTCCTCGGTTCCAGTTAGTGGGACTTTCTGTGTTTGTTTCAGAGGTTTGAGGAAAGGAAGCACAACAGATGGTGATGGGAACCAGCTGTACTGTTATGCATAGAGGCCATTTTGATTTTGGTCTTTCATTGGTTTACAATTTGGGGCTTTTTTCTCTTTCTTACCTCAACCTCTCTTTCCTTGCCACCGCCCATCCCTCTATTTACCTGTTGATTATTCCTTTTATTTGAGAGTCTTTCTCCACTTGCTGCAGCCTCAGCCTTCTCTCGCTGTCCTCCAGACGACTCTGATACTGCAAGAGGATTTTACTGGTCTGCTGCTCCTGGGAGAAGAGCCTCCTCTCATACTCCTCCAACTTGCGGTGAGACATCATCAGCCGCTCCTTCAGGGAGTGGATCTCCTCCTCGTATTCCCGCACCTGTCAGAGGCAGTCGGGGGGGGGGGTGGGCAGGGTGAGGGTTAGGGTGTGTGAACTAATTCCCCATAACTGGACTGGACAAAAAGAAATCGGCGATTTGCCCTCCAGAGCTGTCTGTGCTTAAACTGCGGGCGGTTATGTACGGCACACTGTTCCTCAGTACAAAATTACTTTCCATTTAAAAACCAAATTAAAAAAAGGCTGAAATGCAAAATAATAATGGTGTGGTTACCCTTTCTCTATTATAAAATTATGGTCTATACACTTATATAGTATAGTATAGTCTGAAAAAGCAATATACTCAGCTCTCCTAGTTACCACTCAAAAGGATCCATCATTATGAATTACATTACAGATTGCTTCCACAGACAAAAAATGTAAAAACTATTAGTGATAACAAAATATAGCCACATTATAAAACATTAAGCCAAATTATGGAAACAAAACTAAAATGGTGTCAGAAAGACAAAAAGAAAACAAGGACTGGTTAGAGTTCTATTTAAAACAGCAAAATAAAATTTCCAGGAAATTGAAGAGCTTTCAGTTGATCCATTCCGCTAATCCAGATCGCTTTGAACGGCCAAATTTGACTTTAGCAGATGAATGGCAGATGAATATCAAGAACACAGGAATAGAATCTACAGTATTAGGCCACTTATAGAGAGTTCGAGGCAGTGCAGTACCAGTTGATGAAAACCCTTCAAGGACAAATTCCGAAATATTCAAATATCCTAAAGGAGTCAGCCAGAGGTGATGATGATGAAGAAACTCACGCTTCATGCAATGGAAACAGATGCCATTATTCATTTTCCCGTCATAACACCAGAAGAGTCGTGATTACTTTAAAACTGTGGTCTTCAGTGACTCAGATATGAAGGATAGGGTGACTGGTGATTTAGGGTTCCTCTGGGGACAGTTAAACTTTTATAAAGCCAAAAATATGTCACACAAGTCTTCTTGTATTCAGTGACTCATTATTAGTCAAGTTCATTATTGACAACTTATTTCTAAATAATTAATAAATGAGTTTCTCAACACCATCTGTTCAGATACGACTTCCGGTCCCTTGATACTTCCACCAAGGGGTTTACTTTTGAATGAGTTGACTCGGAACTTTTCAAGACACGTCTCAAACCCTGACAGCGCGCTTATGTTCAAAGGTTTTGAAGAAACACCTGGTAAAAAACGATTTGACCTTCTGAACGGGACGTGGGTTTTTTTGCGAATAAAACAAATCAAACGAGAGGACTGATTGGCTGAGAAGCCTGAGAGCAATGCAACCCTTCAGCAAAGCGACGGCCAATGAAAGAACACATGGAAGGAAAGCTAAGACACCGCCCGACTGACTGACCCTGTCCAGACGAGACTCGTCCATGCTCTTGGAGTGCTCCTTCAGTTTGTACTCCTCCCGGTCGATGCGCGAGCTCTCGATGTCCGCCGAGAGGTGAGGCATGTTGGACACCCAGGCCACAGTTCGCTCCGAGGCCGGAGTGGGGGGATTTAGGGTAGAAGGTGATTGAGAACCCTGAAAATAAAATCAATAATGCATCATAAGCTACTTTAACTGGCACCTTGTGAAAGACAGGAGGGTGTGACAAAGCAGCTATTATCACTCTTAACACACTTTTAGAGACATGAAATTAGCATGCCTAACAGAGCCGGTGAAAGGTGAGAAATGGTTAGGTAGACGGCCCGAAAACATGATCCCATCCCGTTACAGGGTGATCATTAGTCTGATGGACGCACCATTACTTAATATCCCAGCACCTTTTACTACACAATTCTGAAAAACTGACTTGTAATATCAAGTTTATCAAAGTGAGTGATTAAGATTACCCCCCCCCCCCCCTTTTATAAGCCTTACATAGGTCTTTTATTTTCATTTAAATAAGCTGTAAACTACATGGCCAAAAGTACGTGGACAACTGCTCGTTGAATACTGCTCATTCCAAAATCATGGGCATAAATACTGAGTTGGTCCCCCCCTTTGCTGCTATAGCAACCTCCACTCTTTTGGGAAGGCTTTCCACTAGATGTTGGAACATTGCTGCTGGGAGTTCCAATCTAGTCACTTAGCTGCCGCTTATATCCAAAGCTAACAATTACACAGCTTATGTGTACGTGAATATCTACATTCATCAACGTATACAGCTGGATGTTTACTGAAGAAATTCCGTTTTAAGTACCTTGCTCAAGGACACAAAAGCCTGGGTGGGACTTGGCATCATTTCGGTTACTGGCCTGTTACATTAACCACTACACTGCCAGCTGCCCGACTTGCTTCCATTCAGCCACAAGAGCATTAGTGAGGTCGGGCACTGTAGTTGAATAACTAAGCCTTGTTCAGTGTTTGGCGTTCCATATCATCCCGAAGGTCAGGAACTAAGGGACCGAGCCAGAACCGTCACGGGGCATTTTTCCACATCCACAAGTCTTTACAGTTGGCGCTACGCATTCAGGAAAGTAGCATTATCCTGTCATCTGCTAAAACCCAGATTCGTCCATCTGACTGCCAGATGGTGTAGCGTGATTCATCGCTCCAGAGAAGGCGTTTCCTCTGCGTCCAATAGCAGCCAGCTTCCAGCTGATGCTTGGCGTGGTGCATAGTGACCTTCGGCTTGTGAGTGGCTGCTCGGCCTTTGGGAAGCTCCTGACAAACTGACGTTACTTCCAGAGGCAGTCTGGAACTCGCTAACGAGTGTCGCAAGCAAGAAGAGACGATTTTTACACGCTACGCATTTCAGCGCTCTGCGGTTCCGTTCTGCGAGCTGGGGTGGCCCTACTTCCTTGCGGCTGAGCTGCCGTTGCCCACAGGCGTTTCCGCTTCGCAATAACAGAACTTGTAGTTGACCAGGGCAGCTCTTGCAGGGCAGAAATTGGACCAACTGAATTGTTGGAAAGGTGGCATTCCGAGACGATGCCTCGTCGAAAGTCAATCTCGAGCTCTTGAGTACTGACCATTCCACTGCCAATGTTTGTCTATAAAATTTCTATGGAGATTTCTTGACTGTGTGCTCAATTCTACACACCAGTCAGCAACAGTTGTGGCTGAAATAGCCAAATCCACTAGTTTGAAGGGGTGTCCACATACTTTTGGCTATGTAGGCTATTTTATAGCATATAATGTAAGGTACGTGTCTGTAAAAATGCACTGTGACCATGATTCCTTTCACTGTATTATTAAAATGTTAAATACAGAGTAGTAGAACATATCTAATTAGACTATTGTGGCAAAGTAAGCATTTCTGTTAATTTAAATGCCCATTACATGTTCTGACAATGGGGATATCAAGCATGTAACATGGTTATTGCTTTCAAATCAAGAAAATGGCCATGTGTTAAAATTCTGTTAGGCGAAGCTGTAGAGCTGCAAATTACTTCACTGTCAGACTACTTACCCCTGTACTTATAACTCCTTAGCCGGTGATTATAAAGTTTACAGTAATTCTACGACAAACAAAAAAATGCAGTACAGAAAGAGAATAAACAAATTTCCGATTATGTGCAATTTTTCAGGTAAAAGCTGACCCCAGAAATGTTCAAAATGAATAACACACCTATCACAATCTGATAAAATCAGAGCACATTAAAGTGGCTCCATCTTTCCTAGACTGTGGCTGAGATCCTTGACCAAAAATAAATACATTGGGAACCTAATGGCAAATAAAACCGACGATCGCGGGAGGGTACTAACGACTTAGCAAGATCTATAATTTACACAGACATTAAATTATGAATTAAAATGAAACGCAAACCAACTATGTGGAAAGCCATTAATCAAATGAAAGACGTTTAACGTAATGCCGTTAACAAGGGAGTCCTGGCAGAACCCTTATCTATATAATATCAGCTTGGCTATCTTTTCTCTCTCCTCTGATATTTAAATGTTGTGGGCAAGCTAGGGGAGTCCTGGGAAAAATTACCGCCATTCTCCCGACCCCCAAATCCCAGTAGGGCTCAGATGACAGTATCTCTCAGTCGATTAGCTTTGTGATTAGTTGGGCAACAGCATAAAAATAGGTAGCTGAGATTGAACAGACAGGTAGGAGATCGTGTCCTCCAGGTGGTCCTGAATAATTTGGGGCAGGCCTGCCGAGATGCTCTGATAAGTTTGGGTTTTTGCAACCTATGACCTATGACCTTTTCAGTCACCCTTTCACACCGTATGCCTGACGGAACATTAATAGGGCAGTAAAGTGTCCACTACGATACCAATGGGTGCTTCATGTTTAAATTCAAAACCGTATCATTGATACTACTTTGAGCTACTCTCTGGTGTTAGTTTAAACTATTCTGCAAAAGGTTTTGACCACTAAAATAGGGATTTATGTAACTTCTTTTTGGTAACTTTGTTACGGTTAACAAGTTCCTATTGAGTTAATCCATCGATTCATTGTCATTATCTTCCAATATAATTCAATCACATTTTTAATTACTTAATGTATTCAATATCAATGCCACTAGTAACTCTTGTTTTAAAATTACTTTTATTTTCAGATCATTATATGGATTATAATGCCCCCCCCCCTTCAGTTTACAGTACTACTGCTTTTACCCAGTACTGCTTTGCTTGCTAAAATCGATCCAAGCCAAACAACCTTTGTAATTAGCCCTTTTAAAATTGATTTGACAAACTTCTTAATTCACCTGTTTACTGATAGAAGGCTTTAGCAGGTGCTGCTGCTGTTGCTGTTGCTGTTGCTGCTGCTGCTGCTGCTGCTGTTGCTGCTGTTGCTGTTGCTGCTGCTGCTGTTGTTGCTGCTGCTGTTGCTGCTGCTGCTGCTGCTGCTGCTGTTGTTGCTGCGTATTCTGTGAGTTCTGTGGGTTCCCCCCCTGCGGCCCTTGGGAGCCCTGGCTTTCCCTGGCAGAGCTCTGCTGGTGCGGCAAGCCAGGGGCAGGGCTGTCTTTAACGGACAGCTGCTGTCGCGGGGTTTGCTGCCGGCCTCCGAAGCCAGACTCTGGGGACTGGAGGAGATTGCCACTGGGCGGCCGCTGTTTGGCCGGAGGAGTCGGAGCAGACACAGAACTGATAGACAGCTGATGAGAGGGCTGGGATTTGACCCGCTGAGGAGGAGGTGGGGCGATGGAGCTCTGGCGGACAGGTTGGACTGTGGATGGGGGTGTGGCCAGGGAGGAGGGAGACGTGCCACTCTGAGAGTGTTGTTGCTGCTGCTGCTGCTGTTGCTGCTGCTGCTGTTGCTGTTGCTGCTGCTGCTGTTGCTGTTGCTGCTGTGGGAGGTTATCCTGAGGAAATTTGCAGAGGAAAAACTTAATGTCTTATATCCTTGACCACAGTAGTTGAATAAGCTTTATTAAGGATGACATTAATTCAAGCACCAAAGGCACATTGATATTTTCAGGTGATAATAGGGAGGTGTCTCAAAAGTGCACGGCAGGAACACAAAACGGCCAATAGGAACGCAGGGCTGGAAAAAAATCCCTTTCATAACGAGCCATGAAATGCAGCCGGCTCATACCTGGACTTTGAAGAGACAGCCGGCTCATACCTGGACTTGAAGAGACAGCTGGCGGCGGCCATAGTCAGCCTGGTTCTGCCGGGTGTAGTCATCGCTGTAGCTGTGGGAGTGGAGCATGCTGGGCTGGCCCAGGTTACCTGCCCCGGCTCTAAGGGTGGAGAGGTCCTCGCTGCGGGAGAAGCCCCCGTGCCCGAAGGAGGGGGTGTAGTTAGAATGCGAGTTCTCCGGTTCCGGGGCCAGGAGGAGGAGAGGTGGTGGCTGGGCGCGGCTGTGCTGGTGGTGGAGCTGGGGGCCATCGGTGGCCAGGTGGAAGAGGGGGTTCTGGAAGGAAAGGGGGTAGCGGAGAGCGGCGGCTTGCTGCTGCTGTTGCTGGGAGAGGGAGTCGGTGGTGGCCCCCATCTGGCTCAGCCTCAGCCCTCCGGAAATGCTGGATCCCCCCGAGCCGGCTGACAAACGGCCGCCCGTACGCAGGCCGCCGAAACTGCCCAGGCCAGCGATGGAGGCCTGGGAGGAGTTGAGCATCTCGCCTACAGACTGTAGGTTGGAGATGCTGTTCATTCTGGAATCCTGGAGATCCATCATGGACACACTTTTGTTGACACTGAGAACCTGGGAGGAAGCAGAAGGGGAAGTTACGTTATCCGAATAGCAATTATGTTCCGAAAGAGCTTCAAAATTGATTCTGCAGTGCGAATTGAGCGTGCATAATCCTGAGAAGAATAATCCTGACATTTATGGTAATAATGGTTATGGGTCTTACTTTAATACACACCCTTTTTATTCACAGGGCCTATTTTCTTGAAAATCTGCGATAATAGCTAACCTGCACATTAAGTTCTTATGTGGAAAAAAAAATTCACATAATTTAATGTCTTTCAAGAGTATTTAATCACTGTTTCATCATAAAATGATATAATGCATAGTTAATATTACGCAAATCTGATTCAGCATCCACAAGATAAAAGCACAGAGGGCATACCTGAGATATCATGTCATTCTATTTATATGATAAATATCAATAGAATATTTGATTTATAGAAATTTGAGCAGTCAATGAATATTCAACAACACAAGCTAGTGTAATGGCCAGTTGAACGTTGCATTTTTAAAATATATTTTCCAGGGGTAATTTTTTCATAGCATTTGATAGACGTAAGGGGGGAAAAATCTGAATGCCTCAATAACACGTCGCAGCGCATCAATCATTTCTACCAGAGCTTGACAGGCAATCGACAGACACTGACAGATTCAGACCGGAAGTACCTTTGGGTCTGGCTCGGTGATGTCGGAACCGCTCGTGCAGTATGCAGGACTGGACCGGGCTAATGGGGGACGGGTTACGTAGAAGACATCTTTAGAGGCCCTGTGCTGGTGTTCTCGATCCGAAAGGCCCCCCATACCAGCCTGGGAGGACACACCGCGGCCACTGGACATACCGGAGGTCGGGGAAGGCAGACGGGTCACATCTATGGAGCTGCGGATCCAATGGGAGAGTAATGTCAGCGAAGGCATTAAAAACATGACACGGTAGGTCCAGTTCTGTCTGTTTTATTTAAACTGTACTGTACTGTAAAACAAAACTGAAACCGTTATCTCGTTATCGAGCACCAGCTGGCCCAGTGTTTGACTCAGCATGAACCGAACTCAGCTGGGCGGATTCGCTTGCACAAGAACACGGCCCGTCCGTATTTTCCCTCCACCTGTTGAGATCCCGCATCATCAGGTTCTGGAAGTCAGAGGACATCCCCCTGTTGAAACTGGGCCGTGAGATCAGCCTCTCTGTCTGTCTGTCGGGGGGTGGTCTGTCCGCCTGGTGGCTGGGTTGCCTCTGCAGGTGAGGGTTCCGCAGAGCCATGCTGATGTCGTTTAGAAGGCGTGGCAGGGGCCCCAGTTTGATGATAGCATCCTGGGGTGGGGAAGGAAGGAAGAAGAAAGAAGTTAAATCCCGGTTCACTTGTGTAGGGAAACTTTTGTGGAAGGAAAAACTCTGTTTTGAACTTCATTTATTCCTTAGATAATTTTAAAAATAGGAGAAATATTTGGATATTCATTTTGCAACTCACTTTTTAACTCAGGTAAATAGGTT
>JAOVYW010000108.1:5252634-5274715 GCA_025775045.1 Hiodon tergisus
CACACACACACACACACACACACACACACACACACACACACAGAAAGCTTACTCTTTTCACATTGCCCAGGTAAAGTAGTCCATCACTCCATCTGGCCAAAACATCGTCCCCTTCGCTCACTCCACCCATCCTGAAAAAAAGGCAATTAGACAGGATCATGTCAAATGTGACTAATTGAAAATTGATCATTTTCAGTATGAGAAGTAAGGGTTAATAGACATATACTAAACAGACAGAATATTACTGAGACACATACACAAATACATTTATACACATGAACATATTTATATGTTTGTAAGTATTAGCGTTTTTTTTTTTTTTAAGAGTACCTGTGTGTATATAACACACTCAGACACGCCAAAGATAGGGAGTTAGTGCATAAATACGGCAGACATAGCCAGATATATTAAATATACTTTGATTTGAATCCTAGTTTTTCATTCTTGTCAAAAAATAAAATGCTGCAAACATAATATGTACGATTCTGGCATATCCATACACCATAAACATAAAATACATTAGTAGATGTATAAAAAATATAGCTTCCTAGCTGGATAGAAAGAAATCTTATTGGTACCTGTCAACTCGAACTCTTCTTCGTCGGGTCACATAGATAACAACACACGCTTGACATTAAACGTGTTTTAACGCCAGTGTTTTTTCACGTCTCAATTACTGTTTGTATGTGTACGTGTGTGCGAGAGTGTATATGTGAGCCCAACGGAAATGTCAGTCAACTCGTCAGTGCAAAGGTGTCTGTCCGTCCGTCTCTCTGTCTGGCGTTCTTTCGCGACGTCGTTTCGTCATGTTCTCGTCTCTCTCTCTCTCTCTCTCTCCTCTTTTCTCTTCCTATTGATGTTATTAAGCGTGTTTGCCAGGGCTGCACGAGCACCAACCCGCGAGAGACGCCATCATTTCTGCCTCTCTCTCGACCGACTTGTTGTGACGCAGACATAAAACACAGGGAAACCGAGAGAGGGAGGGAGACGGAGGAACTGAGAAGGGTGAATGCCTTTGCCATCCGCTGACTGACCCAACCTTAAGGCGAAGCGAGTGGATTAAAAATTTCGTAAGGAAAGTCGCCGAACAGATTAAAGATTTTCAAACAAAGGGAACACGTTGTCATTATTTGCCGGTTATTTCGCATTGCGACTGGCTAATTAATGTGGGCTATATTATCGTAATTAATAGTCTAAACGAGCGCCATCGAGTTTTTACGTTCTAACTAAAAGTTTGAAAGCCAAAAGCACGATGTAGAGTGGAAAGGTAGTACATCCTAATTGTACGTTGAGAAGTGAATTTTGGGGGAACACTTTAGAAAATACTAGAAAAAAGTATTGTTATTTATTTTATACTGCCCTACGACTGCCTCACCGACGTATCTTACTATTTTATACTTTAACCTTTTCTACACTTTAATATTAGTGCTATCTGTCAAACCCTGGGCGAATATATTTGCAAGGGAAATTTTTTGCAAGCGTTTCACGCAAAAAATTTTAAATCACGATTAATGGAGAGTAAAAGGCTAGATGGAAAAACTATAGCACTAGGAGTAATTACACTGTTATTCCGTAAATAATGGTTAAAAGTAACCACACACTCCACCGTGTCCACGAAGCTCACCCTTGCTGATTTATGTATAGGTTAGTTTGAAAGCAGCATGATACAATATTACAGTTTAGTGTATTAGTGCTAAAAACATCTCGAATGAATTTAATTTTCAAAGGTAATTAATAAAAAGTAGTAGTATTTTTCAAAGATCAATAAGACTTATTAATGCAAATATTGTTAATATGCAGTTTGAAATTTAAAAAAAAAGATGCAATTTATTCAATTTCATAGATCACAGATTGTCTCTCCGAGTAAGCAATCCCTTTTTTAAACACTAGATGGCGATCAAATTGTATTAATTACGCATTTATAGGTAGAATTTCACTTACTACAATTAGACTCCCATATTCAGTTCAGACTCACTAAACTGAATATTTAAAATAAAATGAAGGTACAGGACTGAACCAAAAGGAATAGACAATAAAGGCAGTAGATCTTTAGTAGTAAATATTTTTCTTCTCATTGAAAAGGTCCCTGGTGATCATTCACTTCCCTGACCCCTGAATCCAATCGCTACTACTTTTTTTTTTTTTTTTGCATAGCATCGTACTGTAGTTTGTACTTGTCAGGACCACCTATACCAATGCAGGGTTAATATAGTTTGTCTGCAATTAAATGAACATTTACTTTTCATTCTGGATATAAAATTATGTAATGACATATAAGAGAGTGCATTTATTTGGGAACTTTTAAAATAAAATGTGGCCTCTAAAATTATTGTAAAACAAACTTAACTTACATAGGCCCGTTATTAATTTCCCCCACCCCTTTCAGTAGAAAAACAATGCAACAAACAGTGAAAAATGCAGTTATAATGTTGTGCATTGTATCACCCCTCTTCTTGGCCAACCACTTACAGTAAATACTTCCGCTGAGCTTAAAAAAAAAAAAAGGACACTTTTTTTTTTAAACCTTTTTTACACTCACAATGTTTAAAGAGCAGAGAATGACAATTAAACTAATAGGCAAAGTATGTTTTACGATGCTCCAATGCACTTGCAAAAAAAATGTTGCGCATTAGGTATTTTTCATACATATAGCCCTGTCAGTGGTGTGACTTGCGTAACGTTACACGTACTTTTCACATTTTCGTATTCAGGAAAAAAAAACTACATTATTGAAATCAGCATGACGTGGTGGATGTTTTTCAACTGCTACGTCTGTCCGTTAATATACAGGATGTTCCTTCGCTACACGAGTATACGGCTGAGTAGGCTACTTCAGGAACTGCAACGTCAGAAAGAGAGAGGGAGTGTGCCGAACTCAACGCGTACTACAATCTGACGATAACCCCTGACAGAAGACCAGAAAGAGATAGACCAATGGAGGGAGACACTTGCAGACTTCGGTGACCGAGAACTGAATTTGATGGATGAGATATTCGTGCATTTATAAATGGTAAACAAGCGCTACTAATACTGCTACTAGCCATTACCAATGGGATTTAAACATAATTTGGACTCGTATCACCCACACGGCGAAACTGGATTTTCAGTGAGTTCACTTGTTAAATGGGAAACTGCTGCTAAAGTAGCGATAAATAGCATTTGATGTTAAAGCTACGATCGCTACCACCTCAGCAACTTCTGTTACTAGTTATTCGCGTTGCATGCATCGTTGGTTATACTTAGTACAATATCTTAAGTAAGTTTTAAAAACTTAATTTAAGGGTGTTAAGGAATAACAGTTTAATGTTTATAATTTATTTTCACAGTATCATGCTTCTGCGCCATAAATAACTATTCAGTATATTTTAGCACCACCCATCGGATGAGGGGGTGTCGGTAGGTTACAGTAGAAAGGGACGTTATATTCACTTTTTCAAACTGTGTCAAAGTTCTGGTAGTGGTTAAAGAGTTAACTTTCTTAATATGGCAACCATCCAAATATAAATGTAAGATTAAATTATTCAACAACATTGTTCGATTTGTGCGTGTGTGTATGTCTGGCAAGTTATTCTTAAAAAAAAAAAAAATTAAAACTTGTTTACATCCTACAGTACCCTCGTAATACAGTCTCACTACATGCCGTTTCTCGACTGTAAATACATATTCCATCTCTGAAACTCTTAGAAATGTCTGGTTTTAGGTCTTATATTCCTGGTTATAGGCCTTATAGTTTATGGGACTTGGTTGAATTAAATGAAACGTGTATTACTGTGAATAATTATAACTTTGCATTTATAACTAAACTTGACATACATTGATGTTTATCTGTCTGCCTCATATATTTCTACCGTCCTTCCTGAGTTAATATTTCCTTGATTCATATTTACATATCATTTGAAACTGCCCCGAGAGGGAATGACAAAGGGAGGGAGGAGCTGGTATGCAAATTATCAATAGTTTCACTTAGCAGTATTTTGACTTAGTAAAATACGAATCCTTTAAACGAACTGATTGCTCTGCTTTAAAGTAATGTTTCTAGATCCCTCTCAGTAGTGCACTGAGTTGCTTGTCAACATAGTAGTTGCCCTGTACTCGCAGTACGCTTCCTTTATCTCCCAGACGCCCAGTCCCAACAACGCGTTCCCCGTTCCTAAATGTTTGTTATTTCCATTTTCTCTATATATGTTTTCTGACATCCATGTTTTCTCTAAGGTTATTTGGTGAATAAACCATATGAACTCTAATGAGCATTCACTGGTCCAAGTTTGAATTCACCCGAAACTATCAGCGTAACCAATTTCTTTAGAAGACATTTGCAGATAGCTAGCATGCATGCATGCCAATTTAAAGCTCAAAAAAATCGGAATGTTGTTTGAGACTGTGGGTGGGGGAGAATTGGATTATGTACATATAATGCACATCACGTACGGCTCGTGATGGTTTAAAGCTGATCAGCTGACAGAAACGTTGTACCATGGAAATCAGTGAGGTGGCAAGGCAGACCACTTTCACCCAACAACAAAGAATATTACATTAAAAATGATTTTATTGTAACCGTAATTCTGCAACCTTAATCGTTTTAACATTGATGTAAAATGTTTGTCAGTAATCAGTAACCTTAGTTAATAACATTAGCTTTCTAGCTCGCTAGCTACTTCACATGTTTTCCCAGCCATTGTTTGATATTTTCTTTGCATTGACACAATGTCAAATAGCTTGTTAATCATCCAAGCATTTTAAAATACTGCATCATTACTGTTATTATTAACAATAATGAGGCCTGAACTAAGTTCTACCAGATTTTACTACTGTGAATTATTTTTAAATGCCCGGTTGTTTGACATTTGAGGAAGAATTTTAATTTAATCGCTTAACATTACCTTAAACACCCCAAATTAAATGACATTTGAGTCATTTAGCAGGCACTCTTATCCAGAGCGATGTACAGAATTACCGTAGTTAAGGGGTTAACGTAAAATTATTATTGCCCATAATCTACTTTTCCTTGTATACAGTTAAAATGTTAAGATTTCCTTGTACCCATTTTTTCAATATACTGTTATATTTCTTTATAAGATATAAAGAAAGAAAATTGAAGCAATACACATGTGACAAGAGGAGGCGCGGAGCCGTTTAACCAAATTGACTTCTCTGTGTCATTCTATCAGTAAGTTTGGACTCCCCACCCTTTTTTTGTATCATAGTGGTTCGCACCATGCTCCCCCGCAGTATGCGCACTGCTGATATGGACCTGCCGGGAGTAGGGCCACGGGATGTGCCTCTGATTGGCTACCGGCCTTTGCAACCTGAGACTGACAGCTCCAGGGAAGAATCGGGGAAACTGACTGACAACAGACATGTGGAGCCTGAACAGGTCAGACTTGCTCTGTTTCATTTCTGACCCTATCGGTGTCATTTCCTGTGGGACCAGACGAACGTGCAGTGGTGGTGCTGAAGTTTCCAGGCTTTCGTCAGAGGTTTATTTCGTCCTGTTATGTCTTCCATTTTGGTTGGGCAGGATTAATATAAAACTGGTAAATTTATACAAAAGTCATGCCCACTCATAAAAAAATCACTTTTCTAGGTGTTTGAATTATTCCATCTCCCCTGTATTTTAACAAGAGAATAGCCAGACCCTCAAACACACACGCACACATGCACGCACACAATTAGCTGCACCAAAACTAGAACACACAAGGGGCCAGAAAAAAAAAAATTCCAAAAACAGGGCAAAATCTGTGCATTCCTCATTCGGAACTCCAAACCAGGTTATCAAACCGATGTCTAAGTCAAAGCTTCGATTTATGAAAATATAAAGCCTTCACAGAACAGACTGCCATCACAGTTTTCTCACAGGGCCCAGCCAGATCAATGAACTAAGTCAGGCTAGATCTGACAACATCTCCTTAAAAGGAAGGCTTTTCTTCCCTGCTCTCCATTGTGTCACTATATCTCAAAACCCATATGTTTTTTACGGCCCTGCCGCACAATGGCTTAAAAAAGCACATTATCCACAAACAGGACTTATCTATAATAGCTCTACCTCCACCCCTTATGCGTACATTCAGTTAGCCATGCATTGTGCTGTAGATTGATAACACCAAAACTGAAGCTGTACATCAAATTGCTGTTCTATTAAATGAAACGTAATGAAATGTAATTCCGCTAAATCTATCTGTATAGATGAGTTTCATCGTTAGCAGTCAGTGAGACTGCATGATACCATGGCGTATGTTCAACTGCAGTGCCCATATATATTTTTGGATAGACACATTTTTATACACAATGATGTACGTTGATTAAGTAACCTATTTCTTTTTTAAATTATGCACACAATATTATTCCCCTTTTTAAATAAGGCGTTGTTAGCCAGTCTTGGATATCACAGAGAGTGCCATCCTAGGTTCTGTGACACATCGGTCACTTAAATGAAATGATTCAGTTTTTTTCCTTGTGTCACAGATATAGCATGTCAGGGTAGCTGTTACTGTATAATTTGAAACTTGAAGTACCCTAGCAACAGAGCTTCTATCAGTGTCTTGAATAAACAGCGGCTAGGGTTGAGTGGTTGACTGGGTTTCAGAAAGCCCCAGGGACCCTGGCATTTACAGGCCATTGAAAGGAGGTACTTCCCATTAACAATTGCCTTTGTAAGAGTAAGATTTTCTGTGGCCGTTTATTTTAATTTGATCTGCTATGGAGCATTTAAAAGGAGCATTACGTAATTAAACCTCTTAAAAAGAAATAATGTGGGTTTGTTCTTGTTCTTGTGGTTTTGATTTTTCACCTCAAACGAATTGATAGGAAACTCAGTGGTTCTGTCGTGGTCAGCATCTTCGTGGACAGAGGAGGATTAGTGTATATTGTGTTTTTGTCCTGGTAGCATCGTTCTCCCAAGTGAGGACCCTCCCCTCACCCGACTTCATGACGTACAAAGGATTTCCCCAAACAGACACACCCTACCGGGCGACGTCGCTAACTTGCCTCTGCAAGACTTTTATTATCTAAAAGCTATATCCCATCGAAAGGCCACATCGGTGGTCAGAGCCCTGCCGCTTTTAGTTCATTTTTGTAACATTATTAGTAGTTGCTTCCTCACCTCCTCCTATTTTTGCTATGGGCTGGATCTTGATTGCACCTGTGTGTGGTCATATCTTTTACCTTTATTTGTGGTCTCATCCGCCGCTCATCCAACATGTGAGCAAAACCACTGAAACACTGACATGTTTGAAGTGAGTGCTTTTTTTAAAGATCGTCATGGAAACTATTTGTCTGCTGATAATCTTCTATAACTCATAACTGCCTATGAGTGTATGCGTATGTTCTTGCGCTATACCACTTAATCTGTAGGAACAGGTCAATGTTGCGAGCTCTGTGCTACAAAGCTAAGCAGTAAGAGTGAAGAGTAAGGTGTCAGAACGCCTGATCATAAGCTTTGATATCTCTGTTTGAGCGTCTTCTCTAAGGTTCTGTCTGTTACAGGTGCGAGACTTCCTCAATCCACCTTCCTCCCTGTCCTGGGAATTTTAAACATTTTTATCTGCTTCGCTTTGGCTGACTTTAACAGTCTTTTCACAGACCAAAGGGTTGAGTCGGCACCACCATTGTAGGTCCGAGTCAGAGGACATATTTTACAGGTTTGTCAGTGTTTCACAAAACACACAAACTCTCTTATTTGATCAGATATTAACGTTGCCGTAGGCTGGGTATCTGTCCAGTCACCTTTAACGTTAACTTTAGTTGAAAGTCAAGCAGGTTGTCAGTCAGGAATTAATTTAGCCAAGGCTCGAGGCAATTCAGCACCAGCTCCTAGTAACAATCCTTTGGGAGTTTTGGTTAAAATCTTTTTTTATTCATGTTCTAGCTGAAATCAAAGAAAGGGGGTTGTGTAAGTTTGAATTTAACAAAAGGAATTTCCATGAGTGTTCTCACAATTCATTGCCCTTGGGGTTTTTCTTTCAAATTTATAGGAATAGTTTTATTCTCTATTGTCTGCCGACCGTTTATATCAGAACTGCCGGGTCTTTCCCCAGCAGTAGTTCGGTTTCTGTGTTTATTTTACAGGCTTAATAGTGAATGAAGTCTCGACAAGGCTTTCTGCGCTTGCCTGTTGGCTTTTTACGTGACATTTTAAACGCGCTGAATTATCTCCAGATCTCCCTGTTTTCTCCGAAACAGTGGACCTGTGCTTCTGCCTAGCATTCCGAATCCCAACGCATTGCACTCCCATTGCACTTTTTAAATTGAGCTTTGGATGAATTCCTTGTCACAACTGTGGTGCCAGGCCTCGGAATTGAATTCATATCAGGTCCTGCAGGTTAAGCCCTAAGCACTGCCCCTTCACAGCGCCACGTTGCTCCCTGCGGGGCATTTGATCTGTTGTTTCTCAAGGCTTAGACATCATTTCGTACTTACATTCAAGAGCCTCGGCTGGCTATAAAAAGAAGTAACACTGACACAGACAGTTAGCGGTGTGGTAACTTCCCTCCGTTCTGTCACATGACTGCTGGTTAATTATGCAGCAGTGACCTCGCTATAATTGACAGACCTTAGGGACAAGTGGACCAGAGAACACAGAGGAAGGTGTAGTGTTACCTGCTTTGTTCAGTCAGTAGTGAGTGACAAGGAAGGCTTCACGTGTGAGTGGAGGCTGAAGCTTTTTCCATCTCATTTTAGAGAAAAAAAGTCTCTGCCGGATTTAATTTGGATAAACGATATTCTTATTCGGGGCATGCCTTATTGCACTGAATTTTTGCTCAAAATGTCCTCATAATTAAAGTCAAGAATGAACACTCTTTTTAAAAAGTCAAGAAGATTAATGGTAAAAAAAGGGTGCAGTCCGTCTCAGTCTCTTTAAATATCTACAGACTGATGAATGCTATAACTGGCATTGCAGTCACAAAATAACAATTTAACTGGATTCACTGTGAGTACCACAACAATGAAAAAGAACTCTAACATAATTAGCATCATGCTAAAAATGGGGCATGTTAACACTTTCCTGTTTTCTGTTTTGAGAGGTAAAAAGAGTGTTAAATGATTAACTGAGAGAGAGAGAGGGAGACAGGGAGAGAGAGACAGAGAGAGAGCGATAGAGAGAGGGAGATAGAGAGACAGAGAGAGATAGAGAGAGGGAGGGAAAGAGACAGAGAGAGATAGAGAGAGGGAGGGAGAGAGACAGAGAGAGAGAGAGGAAGATAGACAGAGAGGGAGAGAGAGAGGGAGAGAGGCAGAGAGAGAGAGAGCGATAGAGGGAGATAGAGAGACAGAGAGAGGGAGAGCGAGAGAGGGAGAGAGAGATAGAGAGAGGGAGAGAGAGAGACAGAGAGAGGGAGAGAGAGAGAGATAGAGAGAGGGAGAGAGAGAGAGATAGAGAGAGGGAGATAGAGAGACAGAGAGAGAGAGAAGAAGATAGACAGAGAGAGAGGGAGAGGGAGAGAGAGATAGAGAGAGGGAGATAGAGAGGGAGAGAGAGATAGAGAGAGGGAGATAGAGAGACAGAGAGAGATAGAGAGAGGGAGATAGAGAGAGATAGAGAGAGATAGAGAGGGAGAGAGAGACAGAGAGGGAGATAGAGAGAGAGAGAGAGAGGGAGATAGAGAGAGGGAGAGCGAGAGCGAGAGAGAGAGAGGAAGATAGACAGAGAGGGAGAGAGAGAGGGAGAGAGAGAGAGAGACAGAGAGGGAGATAGAGAGAGGGAGAGCGAGAGAGGGAGATAGAGAGAGAGAGATAGAGAGAGGGAGATAGAGAGAGAGACAGAGAGAGAGAGAGGAAGATAGACAGAGCGAGAGGGAGAGAGAGAGAGAGGGAGAGAGAGCGTAGGGAAAGAGCAAGGGAAGTTACACACCAGACTTAGCGTGAGAAAAAAACTGGGGGGAGTTGGAAGGAAGGGGTGATTGACAGAACTATTTGAGGGAACAATAGCTTTAAAGTAAACTCCTGAGCTTTGTTTTTGACTAAGAATCGCGTAGCCCTAGTGTAAACTTATTTAAACAAGGGTTATGGTTTTCGAGTCATCTTTCGACCTCAATACGAAACCCCTTACCCCCTAACTTACACTGGTATTGGTGTAAGCGCTATTTAAAATGAATTAAACCACTCAGACGGTGCCATTAATGGTCAACTGCAAGGAGAGACTCATATTTTGGGATGAGAGATTTAGTGAAATAAGAGGAAGAGACTGAATGAGTGAGAGACTTCCTGACTTCCTGTTTCTGTATTCGGCTCAAAGTCTCACTGCTGTGACATCCAAGCAGCGTTTGGTTAAGGAAGCTCTCTGAGCTGAATTGTGCAGGAGAGAGAAGGAGGGAGAACGGCTGTCTACAGTGTGTCCTGTTTCCTCTGTTTGTCCACACTCATTATGCATTTCCTGCCCAGAGAGAAAGAAGCAGAGATAGAAGGAGATAGTCAGGGAGAAAAAGAGTTGGTCAGAGTGCAAAAACTAAAAATAGCTCCTGCAGGAATGAGGAAAATAAAAGTAATTTAATGAGAGGATAAAGAAGATATGTGAAAAATAGGCAAAGCAAGGCTAGACAAATAACATGGTCAGTAATTCATCTTTTTGTATCTGAACCCCGGTATGCAGGGCTGTGGAGTAAAATAACCTTGCCAACTGGTGAAGCTGCAGAATTGAGTGTGTCAGGGATGATGTAAAGTGAATCTTCAAAGTCTTCCTCTCTAGTGGAATTATTTTTATGTTATGTCCGGGAAAACTGGAACTGATTGCGAAGGATCACTCATTTACTGTCAGATTTACACTCGTTAACATTGAATACTTTAGTAAGCGCTTTACTAAAGTCATAATTAGCGCGAAAAGCAGTTCATAGCATTTTATACATCTGTGTAAGATACACATGTATAGAGGAAAAATTTAGCATTAGAATTGATTTTCTTGGTTTATACAGATTAAAACTGATTAAAACTGCAGAATTGCCTCGTGAAAAATAAAACATACACCAGTATGCCTAAGGAATGCCTTTCTCTTTAAAAATTCCAGTTAGAAGCTCAAATTTAATCAGAGCTTTAATTTAATCTCTCAAATTAAAACTGAGAGAGTGCTCCATTGCATTGCGCTGTATTGTGTATTGTGCCTTGATTTATTATTGTAACAACAACAAAAAACTCCCAATAGCCTAAATTCAGTGCAGCGGGAAAGGTTTTTATAAACTAACAAGTTTCAACTTGCCGCTGTTTGACAGTACTTAAATTAAAGTAGAGGGTTCACCTATTTTATTTGTTTCTTGGTTTTTAACCAGAATTGCAAGGGGCAAGGCGGCCATTACATTTCTGTATTCGTTGTTAGCTAGATTGTATTTCTACAGTCCTGTAGGGGTCGGTTAGAGTGTAATGACTGACTGCTGTTCAGCGGACGATCTGTCTGTCAATCTGAACTCGCTCCTTTCTCTGTTCGGGACACTGTCAAACCGGTTTCCCTGTCCAGGAAGAAGAGAGGGATTGGGAGAGAGCGAGAGAGAGAGAGAGAGAGGGCGCACGCGAGCAAGGGTGAGAGGTGGTAAATAGACCATTGTACAGCCCTGTAGCTGCGGTCCACTCCGCGTTGTGTGCGCAGGATGGGTGTGTCCGTGTGACGTGAGCACAGCGGGGGCTAGCCCGGTAAGAGCTTCAGGTGTGTTCCGGTGTGTTCCGGTGTTTGAGACGGGGAGAGACGCAGACAAAGAAAAGCCCGAGAGGAACAGACAGACGGAGAGAAGGCTGGGGAGAAAGAGAGGCAGATGAAAGGGAACGATAGAGACGGTGTTGTCTCCCAGATCTTGAAGATTTCCAAGAAGCTGGCAGCTCTGGGACCGCCCGGACTTGTTACGATAAAGGTAGTGTTTGTTTTGGTAGTGGTTTTTGGCGGATATTACCGTGGGGGAGGCAGCACAGCACATTTATGACACGCTGACTGTATTGACCAATAGTAACGGTGTGAAGTACTGTTGGAGGAGGGAGTTAGATCTGGTTCTGCCTCAACTGGGTATATCACCTAGATTCTTCCAATAATGGCATATTATGGTTTAGGGAATTTCTGAGTGACCACAAGGGTAGCCGCAAAGCTGACAGATGACAATGACTGACAACTGAAACATTGCAGAATGAAAAGAATGCAAATGAATGAAATAGAAATACTGTAGAAGGGTGTAGTATGACCCAAATCAATTGAAATGCCCGTGCATTGTTGAGTAGAGCTGCTAAGTTGAGTGCGTTCTGATTAATCTGATGGACGTTCCTCACAGTGAGTGTAATGGAAGATTGGATGGAAGGGTGTTGCTGATGAATAAAATAATGACAGTAAATTGGAAGATGGTTATGATGGCTTTTGCCATGTATGCGTCAATAATTATTATGTGTTAGTGTTTTACTTTTGTGATAGCGTACCTTTTCTGTCGAATAGTAACACTGTCAAGTAATACAGTCGTTTCAATCTACTGCTACTGTTTACATGAGCATAATTTGCTTCACGCGTTTTAGTTAAAATGAAGAAACTTGCCGCAGATAAATGGATGTTGTTTTTGTATGAATGGCTGGTCTTCCTCTCTTCAATAGAAACCTCCATTTGAGGGTGTTAACTGTCACGAGGCTGTTGATATCACAAGTCAGGAGTAGAAAACCCAAACTTAACGAGCGTTGATTCTTGATATCTGGCTAATGTGTCAGTGATCATACAGACTGGACCGAGATGAGGACAAGATGTGGCCTCGTTTAATAAAATACAATTACAAAAGAAAGCTTAATGTACTCAGAAATAAAACCCAAACCATATAATCTTACATGTAAGTACTTCATGCTATACGGGTAATGCTCCCTAAGTTGAACCAAACGATATTTCAGGGTTTCTTCCTTAGAATCTGACTTTATGTCAAACAACAAATTAATGCATAAAGAGTTCACGTTTTGATTACTTTTTGTAAAGCCGAAAATTTGGAAATATAACACGTTAATATGAAATATTAATGTAACCTAATTTGTTTTGAAGTTGCACCAAATTCAGGCATTAGAGCGGGTAGTTTGGGTGACAACGTCAGGAATGAATTTGCTTTGTGTGTGTTTTTTTTCCTCAGGTGCACTCTTCACCCATGAAGACCACATGGTACTGCCCATTGGACCTGGTACGACCCACACTGTTTGCACACAGACCCGTCTGTTCAACAGTACAACACCATACAGCCAGTCATCCCTTTGTTTCAACACAGCGCTGCACGAACCACTTACACCACTGGACAAACTTTGCACCACTGGATACAGGATAACCCTTGTGTCACAGTTGATAGGATTAAAGAGACCTCGTCGTGAATATATTTTGAGCGTTCAATGTATCGTAGACGGGTATTCAAGTGATACCAAATAAAAGTATTTGATTTGCTTTGAAAGACTGTTAATCACCCAGTGTCTAGACGGCTGTTTTTGAGCATTAGAAGCAAAAACCAAGGTTTTTTTTTTATTTTCGCTGTCTTCCTCAGTCCTCTGTATCGGAAGAGGAGGAGGACGAAATGATCTACACAGTAGTGATGAAACTGCAGACTGGGACCCTCAACTCTTCAGTGGTGGGAACGCTTTTAGTCGTCGTGGTTGCCGTTTGTTGATCGAATTCACATTGTTGTGTGTTTCTTTAATCAGGGAGCTTTGAGCTGAGGGATATTACATGAAACACCTAAGGTCTAAATGTAGTCATTTGCTTGTGGACTGTTCTGCTTTTTATTAAAGCACTTGCACTCAGAGAAGAGAAATGTAAACGCATTGAAGGGCTGCTCCCTTCAGACCCCCTGACTCTGCCCTCGCTCCCTCCCCGCCGGTCCGCAGCGATCCCAGAGTGTAAAAGCTGGAACCGAGGAGAAGCTGGTTCTGCACCTCCTACGCTCCTTCTCCATGGGCGACTCCTCTTTCGTCTCCATCTTCCTCGCCACCTACCGCTCCTTTACTTCCACACAACGAGTGCTGGACATCCTGACCGACAGGTAGGGAGGGGAAAACTCCTCGGTGGAATAGTCGACTGTCAGTGAGGGGATCGTGGGCGCGGTGCGTCTCTTGGTGTAAGTGCCGTCACTGCATTCTGTGTTGCTTCTCCACCGTTGTCTAGGCTGCAGCATCCGCCCAGAGGGAGTAAAGAGAGCGCAAACCGGCTGGCCTTCAATGCGTGAGTTGCCCAAAGTGTCCCGCCATCGTTCGCCCCCCCCCCATCTCACCAGCACTGACATTTCCATACGGGACGTCACGGTCTTAGAGTAAATCAGGAGGAGTTTTCTGTCTTATCCCGCATCCAGCTTGCTTTGATCTCACTGCGAGTTCTAAGTTCACGAAAATACGGAGCAGACTTGAAATCTCGGAATCCAACGTCAGGTTTGTGTGAGTGTGTGAGTGAGTCGGTGAGAGAATCCTCCTCGTTTTCACACCTGCAGGGCAGTGAGTTCTGTCTTCAGCACATGGTTGAACGAGTATAAGGAGGACTTCTTGTCCCTTGGAGACCCCTCTCCCATCCTACGCCTGGCCTCACTCCTCCCCTCAGACCCTTCGGTGTCAGGAGTGAAAAAACGTCTCCTGAAAATCGCTGAAGATTTGAGCCAGAGGGTGTTACTGTGCAATTCCCCTACAGGTACCGACCGTGTTACCAATTCTAGAACCTCGTTTGTTCTGCCTTCCCTCCTCTCATGTTCAGTCTAATAGCAATGATTTGGTAGTCTTGAATTAAGCTAATTTCCCTGTGAAATTTTCCTCTGAAAATACTGACACAGACCTTATTTTCTGCTTCAACGTTTGTTTGGATCAATGTCAATAAAACTTTTATCGCAGACAGCATTTCCTCGGTGACCTCACCTACTGAACTCCTGACTTCAAAGTTTGATGCCACCAAAATTCTGGGATTCCCTGCGGAACTCATTGCAGAGCAGCTGACGATGATAGAGACTGTAAGTGTAAGAACATGACTGACATACAGACCAGAGTGAAATTTACTATCACTAATTGACAGTGCCTCATACAGAGTGTTAGAACGATCTGCTGAAACTGGCCGGCAGACCGTTCGCCAATGGACAGTCACATTTTTTAAGTTGCTTAAGGTGTAAACTGGGCTGTATTTATACATGTATTGTTACATCGCTAATTCAAATGCGATGAAAAACTTAACATGGATAACAACTATTGATGGCATCTGCATCTGCCTCTCAGGATCTTTTCGTGCGCCTGGTACCGTACCACTGCCTGGGCTCTCTCTGGTCCCAGCGGGACAAGAAGGGCAGAGAGGGGGTGTGCTGGTCAGTCAGGGCCACAGTCAAGCAGTTCAACCGCCTGACCAATGCGGTCATAGCCTCCTGCCTTTGGAACACTGGACTGCGGAGCCAACAAAGAGCCCGTCTTTTAGAGAAGTGGATCAGTGTTGCAGAGGTAGGCCGAGGGGATTGGTTATATCATTAATGGATGCTCTGGTGGGGTTATATCAATGTCTTTGCAAAAATAGTATCAGTGTGGGACTCTGAATGACTATTGGAAATAACCCCGGTCGTTGTGAGAGAAGCCCTGTAATGTGAGCTTGCTGTCCCAGAGTGTGGATCTATAATTTACATTTACCTGCTCTCTCTCTCTCTCTCTCTGTCCCTCTCTCTCTCCCCCCCCCTCTCTCTCTCTCTCTCTGTCTGTCCCTCTCTCTCTCTCTCTCTCTCTCTCTCTCTCTCTCTCTCTTTGAGACACACATTAACCACTTACGAATGACTCCTGTAGCTCCAGTTTCTGATTGAAAATGTAAATTTCCTACAGGAGTGTCGTGCCAGGAAGAACTTCTCTTCCGTTTATGCTATTGTGTCTGCCCTGAAAAGCAACCCCATTCACCGTCAAAAGAGGACCTGGTTGGAAGCAGAGAGGTGTGTGAATGATGTTTATGGTTTGTATTCAAACACATACATGGACAGCCCGGTTATACTGACAGGATTAGGTTAATTAATTTTATTGTTACAGCACTGGTGATCAAAAAATGTTTTTATCAGAAATACATACCTTTTTCATCAAATGTATTTCTTCTGCTTCTAGAATTTCAGTAAACATAAAAAAAAAATCAGATGTCAGATTGTCTGAATTCAAAGAAGTATAATTTTTTTACCGAACATGGTGTTTGATATTTGAATGCTATGTAAATGCAACGCTCAGCTGAGCGATACTGGGGGAAAAAAAAAAAACGTCCTTCCTTCCTCTAAACGAAAATGTTCCTGTGTAACCTTCACAGGGAGGCAGTGAAAAGATATGAAGAGCTGTCGGACATTTTCTCAGAGAAGGACAACTACTCCCAGAGCCGCAAACTGCTAAAAGAAGTGAGTTCTGTGACGAGTCTGAGGACGCTGTTCGGAGGGCTTATGGACAGAGGAAAAACCCCAACCTCCAAGTTTTCGACAACAACAACAACAAAAAAACCGTTGCAGAAACACGTATTTGCCGAAGACCTAAATGTCCCTTTCCAAGTGGTTAAATACGGTATTTTCCTCGGAAGTCACCGATCATAAAATGTTCCGGGCAAAAGAAAAAAAAAGACTTCGATTCTCTCACTGGGTAGTTAGGTTTTTTGAGAGCTGACTGAAATTATATATATATATGTAAATATATACGCACACACACATATATATAGTGTATAATGGTCTCCTATTATGTTTTTTTTAAATAGCATCAATACTTTCTATTAGCTAGCATTTGTTGTCCAGAGATCTCAAAATTAAAATCTAATCTCAGCAGATACTAGTCAATGCTCTCTAAAGGAGTAGCAGAATCATTAACTATGATTAAGGTTACACAATGAATGGATGGACCAATGACGCTGAAAAGGCTGATATTATATAACTTTCCCTGACATTCCTGCAGTTTATACCGCTGGATGTCTAAAGTCAAAAGTCTTTTATTTGTCAGGTGCACCAAATAACATGCAATGAAATTCTTTCGACATGGCACGCGACATCTACTTAGTAATTAAGAATATATAAGGCAAAAATAATAACAGAAAATACATAACAGCGTCGATTAGAAAATTGTCAGAAGTGGGATTCGAACCCACGCCTCCAGGGGAGACTGCGACCTGAACGCAGCGCCTTAGACCGCTCGGCCATCCTGACAAGTACAGCAGTGCCCTTGGCGGGATGGTTTGTAACATTTGACATTTTCATTTCAGGAGGGCACATCGAAATACGTTAACGTGGACACTAAGACAACCAACAGAAGACAAACAGCGGTAAGGGAAGGGCTGCGTACCGTGCCTTTTTTACACCAAACGCTCACTGTAGCTAAAACGAGAACATGAACTAATAAGCCGTAATCTTTAAACCGTAATTCGTTAACTCAGTCAACACAAAGAAGCGAGTATAACTGATTACTTGTACCCCCCCCCCCCCCCCGTGGACCCCACATCTGTTTGCCATATGCTTTGTGGTCTTTACTTTGTTACCTGGGCAACCATGGAGTGGTTGTTAAGGTTTCACAGCTCTTGATATGGCCTTCTGGGAAATTGAGTGCAGGACAGAGTGTCCTTTTCCTGTAGTGCTTCACTCACTTATGCTCTCACAGTATAATGTTTAACAAATACATTGTTTATCAAAGCCTGGGTCTGAAGTGATATGCTGATCTCATGTAGGTGAAAGGAATCTTGACTGATGTCAGTTTGTTCAGTCGTTTTGTTTAGGCCGAATGGAATACGCATCGGTGATTTCTTTTACGTTTGTGCGTTTTGTTTGAACATGTTCTCACATAGTAATTTTCAGATAGAAGATAACTACAGGTTTATTTTATCAGAAACGGAGACATTAACTAGTGTTAATAATCATCGTTTGCCTCTTTAAGTCTGGTACAGTGCCTTACCTGGGCATCTTCCTCACTGACCTCACCATGCTTGACACTGCAGTCAAAGACAGACTCGAGGTGAGACCGGCTGTTCATCCATTTAACTGACCTCTCCGTTTAGTCGGACACCAGTGGTAGAGAAATGAAGTGTGTGGTACCAGCATTTTCTTTTTTCTGTTTCAGAATGGCTATTTCAACTTTGACAAACGAAGACGAGTACGTATTCATATTTTGTGGAAAAAATTCTTATTTGTAGTCTCAGTAGGCAACATTTTCATCAGTCAGTTTGTTTCTCCAATGACCTCGCTCTCAGTGGAGTATTAACAGGCCTGAAGATCCCGTCTCTCATTGTAGATACTGTGTTGTTATGTCTGCGTACTGTCAAGGTGTGCGCGCTGATAATACTTTCTCTTCCTCTCAGGAATTCGAGGTTTTAGCTAAAATAAAACTCCTGCAGAGCTCGTGCAAACATTCCTCTTTCACGCGCGATGAGATTTTCTTACAGTGGTACCATAGTGTCCCAACTCTGAGTGAGGAGGAGAGGTATGTGTGACCGGAATATTATTGTTATTGTTGCTCAGTTTAATGACGTTATTCTGAAAAGTTATTTAAATTGTGACGACAAAATGAATAATCTACTATAAATACAAAATGAGCACACTAATGTTACAAATGAATGACATTAAAAGTGAGGAGAACTTATTCAAGTTTGAATACATTCATATGAGAGCAACTGGGCTGAAAAATGAGGTTGACTGTGGGTTGAGAACCACTGGACCATTCATTCATTCATTCAACAGACATTTTAATTTAAACGGATCTTTCCTGTCGTCACCGAGTTACTCACCGCACACAGTCAATGTTGTGTGGTTGTTATAGTTACCGGCTCTCCAGTCAGATTGAAGCATTTCCAGAACCGAGCCCTGCCCGTGTCCTGAATCCCACGGTTGTCATCACACCTTGTGCTGAGTGAGTACCTTACCTGACAGGTATACAGATATTCACGACAGCAGCTGTCCCACAAGGTGGTTTTCGGCCCAGCGCGGAGCTGTCAGAACTAGCTAGGCCACCCATTTCTATGCCACTGTTCTTTCTTTTGCTAATGTTTTGGACGGGGCGCTCGCTTTACTACGATAGCTGCTTTTACTCCTTCCTGGTTTAAAAGACAGAGGAATATATAAGAGAGTGCTAGAGGTTTTCCACTAAGCCTATCGATATTCTGTGTCTTATTTTCAAATTGCATATCCCTGAAACGGGCCAGGGTTCTCTCTTTCCTCTGTAACTCCAACACTAACTCCAGTGTCTTTGGGGTCCTATGCACAATGCTACTTGGGGGACTCTGTACAAAGCTGATAACATTTTAAAAGCAGTGAAGCTTTGACCACTCTCCTCAGACAGTGTGTGCACATGCATTGCTTTCTGACTATGTTAAGGGCATTGGCAGAACTTTGACTCTCCATCTTTCTCAGTGCTCTCTCTTCAGTGGCCAGTCAAGCTTCTGAGAATGAAGGGGTTTTTGAGCTCGCCTCTCCTGTCAATCACCTACTCTCTAAACTGGCAAAGGTATTGAAAAGGCGGCCTTATTTTCCTTTATTTTTTACACTAAATGTTTATCAGACAACCTTTCCCAGGTCAGCCTACAGTGCACTGGTTTTTCAGTAAACACAAAATCATAATTTACTATAATTATTTGTGTATATTGATATTGTTGTAGTAGTGCTGTTTAGTAGCTTTTGACTGTTATTGTTTTTAATTGTTATGCCTGTCATTGCGGTTAATATTTCAGCACATGAAATCCCCCTCAGTTTCCTGTCTGGATGTTGAGTCCTCCCCGCCACCCGCTGATCCCGCCCCTTCCTCACCATCCACGAGTCCCTCCAGTGACATCATCAAATCACATCGTCGCTCTGTCTCCTGCGGTAACACCCCCATCAACTCAAAAAGCCAAGAGGCGGGGCCCGAGATTCGAATCATCAGGATACGGATGGATTTACAAGATGGAAATCTGTACCGCAGTATACTGGTACTCCTTCACATTTATGACATGCTTCGGTCGAGGCGCTGTGCTTCACACATGTAAGATGAAGAGATAACGGTTCACGGCCTCGCACGAGTGCAGATCGAGTCCTATGGTTTAGATGTTCACGGGTTTGAAACTGGGTCATTAGCCGGCTGTGACCCGGGGGGCCCATGCTGGGGAAGGGGGGGCACAGTTGGCAAAGCCTTGCCTGGGATAGGGTGGGCTCAAGAGGCTA
Organism: Hiodon tergisus; assembly: GCA_025775045.1. NCBI lineage: Eukaryota > Metazoa > Chordata > Actinopteri > Hiodontiformes > Hiodontidae > Hiodon > Hiodon tergisus. Next base: position 5,272,695 of record JAOVYW010000108.1, read on the forward strand.
CGAGTGGCTCTCAGCAACCTGCAAAAGTTCTGTCAACTTTTGGGTACCTGTAGGCTAGCAGTGCTGTCAAGAGGGATGTGCCTATCTTGCAACCTCCTGCACAGTGCTCTGTGGCCTGCTGTGTGTTAAATGCAGTTGTGACAGGTGGGTTCAAGGGACCACCAGCACGTCCTCATTGTCTCGTCGTTATTGAGGTTATCGCGTCTGTAGCCGGGACTAAATGCGTAACTGCCGATTCCAAATTGTGGAAATATTCTAGGCTGTTAATTGAATTGGTCTGAAGGTGTAAATGACGTGATGCTTCTCCTTTTCTATGTCTTCAGGTCACAAGCAACGACAAGACCCCCTCTGTTATCAGCAATGCCTTAGAGAAGCACAACCAGGACCCAAAAGAGGCTTCCAGATATGAATTGATCCAGCTGCGGCCTGACGGAAAAGGTGGAGACATCCTTCTCTTCCCTGTTATCACTGTTTACACAGGACAGAAGTGATGCTTCACCGGTCTTCAGTTTGGGGTTCTGGCTTAAAAATGTATCAACCTATGTAATGAAATACAGTCTAATACACCTCATGACTCCACTGTTTTGTGCCTTCCAGAGCTGACGATACCCGCCACCGGAAACGTCTTCTACGCAATGACCTCCTCCAGCATAGACTTCTTGTTAAGAAGGCAAGGAGGGACCACGCCTCTTGGCTCTCAGTCAGTCAGCACAGAGACCAGTGCCACCTTCCCACGAATCAAAGCTAAGGGGCGGAGACTCGTCAAAACAATATTTTGACATCAGTTATCGATATCCCCCTTTATTTCTTCCCGTCACGTTTCAAGAAGGCGTTCTGATAGAAACATTTCAGGGCGATTTCTATCCTCTCTGTGTCTTACCTTTCCTTCAGGACTTCGCTTCTGCTTTGTGCCCAGCTGCTTGAAATCTGAGGCGTCTTAAATTGTCAGTTGTGACACTACAGGGGACAATAAGTGGTCAACATGGTCCGTTCCGCTTGAAAGGAGTGCAGGAGAATGGGAGAAACGATTCTCCTGTATGTGATCTGAATTTCCATACCACGCGAAAGCTTGTCACTCCATTAAAGAAACAACTCATGCTACAGAGCAGGGTTCTCATCCTACCTCAAAGGGGAACCTATATATTTACTACGGGCTTGTCATTTTAAGTGCTGGCTTAGTGACCAAGCCCTTGATAAGGGGATTGATAAGTCCCAGTTTTTTGTGCACTTAAGAAAGGTTAGCAATTACCGGAGGTGTAGAATTGTAAGTATTATACATTGGATACCTGTAAATTCTAAGACAGTAAGGCTGTGATTTGATCAAAGCTGTGATCCTGTTAAAAAGCTACTGACGAAAGCATAAACCATTTTTCAGGCTTCCTGTCTGGAAAATGAAAACTGGCAATGCATTCTGGGTAACAGTGCTTATTAACGTGCATGTCAGAGTCTCAGGGGCATGGCATAGAACTGACACGTGTTGCAAAAAAAGACTTGTGCAGATTGACTCCGAATTACTTCGCAAGTGAAATTTTGGAAACAAACTAGCTAAATGTACTCGAAATAAAATATGAGCATTTTATTTTTGCTTCATGGCAACACACTATGATTGTTTTCTACATATTTAATATCTGTTCATGTACCGTGTGCGTTTGATATGATACGTGGCAAGCCTCTGAAATCTGTTTACATTTCTCACAAGTGTATCAAGGCAGTATGAGAATCTGCATGTGTAATTCGGCCAAAGTTAACACATGGTATTACCACGGATTTAACATTGTGCAACAGGTTCAGGCAGAGAAAAAATTAATGACCAATACTATGATATATATTACACAGAAACAAAAAAATATACAATTAAAGCCTAAAGTCGGGTTCTCGTTATTGCCATTTATAATGTCCTCTCTTTTGTTTTTACTGCTTTTCTGCATATATTCGGGCATAAGCCAATAGAAATTAAATACATGAAAGTTATTGGTCTCAGAACGTTACATGTTCAAGTTACATGTACTTTTTATGGACAC
>JAOVYW010000108.1:5325443-5342459 GCA_025775045.1 Hiodon tergisus
TGGTGATGGTTGTCGCGCGGCCTTTACCGAATGGTGATGGTTGTCGCGCGGCCTTTACCGAATGGTGATGGTTGTCGCGCGGCCTTTACCGAATGGTGATGGTTGTCGTGGACGCACTGCAGATTAAACCATTGAATAAGTAAAAATTCTCCGGTAGGTGGGGTACAGCATTAGGTTCGAGGACTGCACCTCGGAGCGCACCGTTTTGAAGTACATGACTGACGGCATGCTGCTGAGGGAGTTCCTCACTGAACCGGACCTCGCCAGCTACAGGTAGCGTTAAACGCCTTTCATCCTGGTCCTGCTGCGCAGCGTGAATGATGAAGCCTAGGAGCGCTGTGTTTGCCATGACTGTCGCTGTTGTACATAAGCACTGTAATCAAGGGTGAAGTTTGCTTCCGTCATTAGCGTCTGCATGTTTATTCTCTTCTTGTCGAGTGTTGATTACTGAAGCACACATTTTCGCATAGCAGAAAAATAACTAATAACTGAGAATAACTGTTTAGTTTTCTTTTATTTGGTGTGTGTGTAGAGTTATAATTATATCTTACAAGGTTGCAGGAGTTGAAACATTTCTGTAATAACCGACTGCACAACTCACTAAACTGGTTAGGTCTCCTAAATAATAATAATGATGATAAAGTAATAACAATGTTAGTGCATGTATTTATAGTTTTTTCTTAAAATACCAAAGCAGAAAAAAGCATCATAGCAGAATGGTGTGGACTACGTGTGTGTGTAAAATAAGGTTACAGTGGAAGAACTTCCTGTCCGCCGTTTCCCCTTTCTCAGCGTGGTGATAATCGACGAGGCCCACGAACGCACCCTCCACACTGACATCCTTTTTGGTCTCATCAAGGACATCGCTCGCTTCCGACCCGACCTGAAGGTGCTGGTGGCCAGCGCCACTCTGGACACCGAGCGCTTCTCTACCTTTTTTGATGACGCGCCCGTCTTCAGGATACCTGGGAGGAGGTTCCCCGTGGACATTTACTACACCAAGGTACCCGTTCTGGGCTATCCGCTGCACACCAAGGCTTTTCCCGTCGGCTGATACGAAAGCAAGGGGCATGCACGGAGCAGTCTGCTGTACATAAAACCCAGATGGGTTTACAGTATACACGACACTGACGTACACGCCACATTGTGTACACTACATCAAGATAAAAATACAGCGCTGTCTACTATGCACTACAACAAAGGACAATTGTTGAAAATCTGTTTACTAGAAACTACACTATGGCGCCTGTGCAGCACTATTTACAGTTTGATACTGTAATTACTGAGTAGCGCAACACCAAGTGTTCTGCCGTTTTGAATTCTGCATTAACGCCGAGGAAGTTTTGTATGTTGATTCAGCCCTTTTCCTAGATTTTGGTTTGTCTTTCTCAGCAATCTCTCCGCTTTCCCAGGCCCCAGAGGCAGATTACCTGGAGGCCTGCGTGGTGTCGGTTCTGCAGATCCATGTGACTCAGCCCCCGGGGGACGTGCTTGTCTTTCTCACTGGACAGGTCAGGAATGGTGCACTGGAAAAACAGTGTGTCCCCCGGCTCTCCTCTAACATGTCTCTGTAGACGGTGTGCTTTAAGGCTGTTTGCCGTCTTAATGTGGTCGCAGGAGGAGATCGAGGCTTGCTGTGAGCTCTTGCAGGACCGGTGCAGGCGTCTGGGTTCCAAGATTTCTGAGCTGATCATCCTGCCCATTTATGCCAACCTGCCATCAGATATGCAGGCCAAGATCTTCAACCCCACGCCCCCTGGGGCCCGGAAGGTGAGGCCTGAGCCCTGCCCCATGCAGCATGAAGCACGTATGACCGGAAATTTCCAACGTCTGAGCTATTTTTATGATTTTTAAAAAATTGCAATGGCATACGTAATTTTCTGATCTGTAGTTTTCAGAACGGGTTTGTGTTTGTATACGAACGCAGACTTTTTCACACGGTGTCCCGTAACGCTCTGAAAAAGCAGTCCTTCTGTCACTACGACTGAAGTTGGTCACCCTAACGGCAGCTCATGAAAAAGAACATCGTTGTTGCTATACATGATTAGTGTAAAGGTTTCCGGCTGCTTTAACGTTTAACCCGAGTGCCGCCCAGTTGCCGTACCTCTTGCATTCACAAATCCGTTACCCATCACAAATCGTGGAAATTTAGCGTGTTGTGTCTTTATGGGCGCATTTATGGAGCACAACTGGTCTCGGTTTCCAAAGTTATGTTTTCCTCTTAGGTAGTGGTGGCCACCAACATTGCCGAGACCTCCCTCACCATTGACGGTATCATCTACGTGATTGACCCTGGGTTCTGTAAGCAGAAGAGCTATAATGCCCGAACGGGCATGGAGTCCCTCATCGTCACCCCGTGCTCTCGGGTAATTGTCCTCTGGCAGAGTATGTGTGTGAAACGCCACTGGTCGCGGTCACGAGTCGCTTGCTATTCTCTCGCAACTGTAATTAAATGAGATGCTGTTGGCTTGGTTCGATCCGAGGAGAGTTGACCTGTCACGGGTGTTTTTGACGCAGTTTGCTGAGTTTACCCATAATGGACATTGGTTCTTCAAAATTGTTGATGACACCAGTATTGGTCCAAATGGTTGATGACACCAGTATTGGTCCAAGTGTTATTGAAGGCATACGATATTAATGGATATTAATGGGACAGGAGTGTTGCAATGCTTAGTTCCCCCCACCCCACAGTTTTTCTGCTGTTACCCATTCCTTGTTTGACGGTGAGTGTGTATTTGTGTTGTGTTGTCCCACAGGCCTCTGCTAATCAGCGCGCCGGCCGGGCGGGGCGTGTGGCTGCTGGGAAGTGCTTCCGGCTCTACACGGCCTGGGCCTTCAAGCATGAGATGGAGGAGTCCACTGTGCCTGAGATCCAGAGGACCAATCTGGGCAACGTTGTGCTGCTCCTGAAGAGCCTGGGTATTTCTGACCTCTCTGTATCACTGGACGGAGCTATGTCCTCCAGAAAAATGGCAAACGCCATCCAGACCTAATCTGTGAGTTGTATTAATTGAAATTCATTAAGGTCGCGTTCCCTGGGAAACTGCAGTGACGTTGTTTCTCGGACAGGCATTAATGACCTGATTCACTTTGACTTCATGGATCCGCCCCCTCACGAGACCCTTGTGCTGGCCCTGGAGCAGCTCTATGCACTTGGTGCACTCAACCACCTTGGGGAGCTTACCAAGGTACGTCCTCAGTGTCCTCTTTTCAGGACAGGGGGTTGTTCTGCGTTAAGGGATGCAACATAGACCTGATTACCGTGTATGGAAAAACTACAGTCTATATATGCAACAGCATGTGCTATCTTTCATACGATTCTGTTGAGCTACACGGTGTTATAAACGGTAATGCATTTATATTTGGTTGCTGCATGCCTGCGCCACCAGCCATTGGCGTAGCATTTCGGTATGTGTCTTTTTTTAATTCTACTTTAACATCGACAATAATGGCCGTTGGCTAACGTTTCTTTCACTTCTTCCCAGCTGGGTCGCAGGATGGCAGAGTTGCCAGTGGATCCCATGCTGAGCAAGATGGTCCTGGCCTCTGAACAGTGAGTTTGTATGTACTGGAAGAGATGTTCACCAACCTACTGCTGCAGTTGAGGGCAGTTGTGACGAGCCTGTGTATCTCACTCAGGTATAAGTGCTCGGAGGAAGTGCTGACCATTGCTGCCATGCTGTCGGTGAACAACTCCATCTTCTACCGACCCAAGGACAAAGTGGTCCACGCAGACAACGCTAGGATGAACTTCGTAGTGCCTGGAGGAGACCACATGGTGCTGCTGAACGTCTACACCCAGGTGTGTGTTCCTGCGATGTTACACGTCTGCAAAGGCTGTTCAAAGCTAAAATGAGCGGCCTTCTCCGAGTGGATAATGAGCTCCAGCGCGCGTTAGCCTTCCCCGCGCTAACCAGGCGATCTTCCGTGTCACGCAGTGGGTGGAGAGCGGCTACTCCACCCAGTGGTGCTATGAGAACTTCATCCAGTTCCGCTCCATGAAGCGCGCGCGGGACGTGAGAGAGCAGCTAGAGGGCCTGATGGAGAGGATAGAGGTGGACGTGTGCAGCTGCAACGGCGACGGCACGGCCATCCGCAAGGTACGCCCGTGTCCTCTAACCTTCCCACCCTTTCTGTTGGTCGTCACAGCGACCCGCCGTTCCCTTAACCTTTATCTGTCGCCCACGGTCCTTTCTTTCCTCCAACACGCCATCTCTTACTCCGCCGCCGTCTCCGCTTTTGGGTGGGTTGGTCTCCCTCCTAGGCGGTGACCGCTGGGTACTTCTACCACACGGCGCGGCTCAGCAAGGGCGGGTACAAGACGGTGAAGCACCAGCAGACGGTCTACGTTCACCCCAACAGCTCGCTCTTCGAGGAGCAGCCCCGCTGGCTCATCTACCATGAGCTGGTCTTCACCACCAAGGAGTTCATGAGACAGGTGAGACGCTCGGGGGGGGGCGGTCTGCGTTCGCTGTGCGCGCACGCGTCGGGCACTGATGGGAGTGTCACCCTGGTCTCTCCTCCAATCCTCTCCTCCAGGTGATCGAGATTGACAGCGGCTGGCTGCTGGAGGTGGCTCCTCACTACTACAAGAACAAAGAGCTTGAGGACAGCAGCAGCAAGAAGATGCCCCGCAAAGTGGGCAAGGCTCGAGAGGAGCTGGGGTGAGGGAGGGAGGGAGGGCCAGCAGAGCAAGGGCGTTCACCCCAAAGTAGAGGCTGAGGCGCTGGCTAGAGAGACACGGAGACTGAAATGGGGATTGGGATTGGGGAAACGGTAGGGGTGGTCGCGCGCGTCCGCGGTAAACCTCGGGAGACTGTTCGCAAGCAGCGATTTATTTTCTTACGTGACAAAATTGCCTTTGTAACACAAGCTAGCAACAAACGCGAGGTGAACAAGCTACGATTGCAAAGTTTGGAGTAACAGTGACTAGAATTGCAGCGCAAGTATTCGGTTGGGTTTCTGCAAGGGGTTCATCTTTTAATTTTTTTTTTTAAACGTGTAAATTCGGGCCGTCTCACCGCCGTGAGTGGGAATGCTACTCGATGTGCGAATGCAGGTGCAGTGGATGTTGAGCCTTCCTTATGTGGTATGTGTGGGCGAGTACCGGGGGAGGATTGTTTACAGATCAGGAAATGTGATAGGGAGGGAAAAGGGGGTTAAACTGTAGGCCGAGTGCGGACTGTCCTGCTGTAGAACAAGATAACGGCTTCGAACTGCGCAGACCGCGAAGCGTGCACACTGACGTAAAACACACACCCAATGTACAGCATACAGCAAACAAAACAGTCACATGGTTAATCCTGCATCATCATCATCATCTTCATGATCAGGGCTGCACCGGTGGGGGGGGAAAAACTGCTCTCTGGTTACTCCAGAGATGTTCTCAGGCTAATGAACAGCCCACGGAGACAATAATACACGCCCACTGTGTACAGCGTCCAGCAAACAAATCTGCTACCTTGTTAACCTTGGTATCAAAAATGTAATTAACTTTTTACTACTGTGGTGTTCGGGCGTTTCTGAAAGTCACTACTTTGCAGTTAATGATTTTGTGGGTGACTTGTTGTGATATTTGATTGCTAGTAATCCACAAAGCGGGTTTGACTGGTTTGCCTGGGCTGTGTTTCAGACGCCTCACAAACAACACACTCACGTACTCAGAACAGTTTTGTGTTTGTTACTGTCATGTGCACTCCTTTTTCTACAACACATTTTTCAAATAAACTTAGAAAAATGAAAAGCCTGTTCTTGTTTTGTTAAAGGTGTAGTGTCTGTCAATATTAGGTAATGATTACAAAACGTGAGGTTATCCGTCATAACCCCGGTTCCCTGAAATAATTTCCATCACTGATGGAGTATTTCCCCATTAAGAAGAATTCTGAGCATTTATGCTAAATGCCACGTGCGTATGGCTTGCATACAGCCACAAGCTCACAAGCTGCATACAGCCACATTTGACCAGGTCTTGGTACTCTTTTTACTTCTGAGCCTCTGTGGCACTACACCGATTGAGAAGAGTGGTTGTTAATATTTATATTTCTGGGAAACGGGGTTAAGATATAATCTTGCGTTCCCTTTCGAGTATGTAATATTACCCGCCATTAATTGGTTAGTATACACCATCTGTCAGGTCCAGCACTCTGAGCAACACAATGTCCAGTAATACACAATGTAATCATAAAAAATTTCCAAAACACAAGCAAAACCTACTTTTGAGCAGTTGCAATAGCTTCGAGAAAAACGAAGGAAAGCGAAGGTTTGCTGTCCAGCGATTCGCAGGCTTCTGTAGAAAGTAGAAAGACCTAGCCGTCACAAGACGGATTCTCTCATAAAATCTCAAGCAACCAGAAGGAAAAAAAACGGCAATTGAAGTGAAGGCAAATGCAAGGCGAACGCCATCGTCCACCAAAGCTCAGCTCTGATTGTCTGAAGGAAAAAGAGAGGGAAGTCGAGGGCTAACATCTGATCCCACATGGCTTTATACAATGTCTGACACAATTTGTCAGACACACGGTTGTGAGATCTGGCAAAAATGTTTGGGAATTCGGGGGTTCTTAAAAAAAAAATTACCCAGTCTGACCCCTTGATGATCCATTTTGTATTTGGAAGGAAACCAAACAATACCGCTCTCAGCTCGATGTAATATGAGCGATCTGAAGCAGAGTTTGCCGTTTCATTGCTTTGAGGAAGTATAGTCGTTGATTGATGAATGGCTAAATTTTGACTCTTTTTGGTAATGCAGATGCCCAGATATGCCCAGTCTTGACACTTGGTGCTTCAGTGGTACTTAATTTATTGTTAGGTGGAATTTTCTCTGACAGAACAAGAGTAGTCATACGTGTTGTACATGTGTAATGAAGCATGTTTATTAATCAAACTAATTATACACAAGCTGAATGTGAGCTGCTTGCTGGCGAGTTCATAAATCAAAGGTGGTTAAGTTAACTAATGCTAAACAAATCATGTTTATCATGATTACTGACAAACTGATGAAGGCAGATCACCTAAACATTTCAACGTCAAATATATTTGTAGACAAGAAGAGGTTTCTTCCATTTTGCCCAGACATTCCAAATATTCTCCCTTAGTGAGTAAAATGCCGTCTGACTGGTCGGACAGGTCGGACCAGGGAGATGGAAACGAGAAAGCAGAAAGGAGGAAATATCCAGTCCCACTGAGAGAGAGAGCAGGCTACGGAGAAACCCACAGACTGACGCGGAGAGGGAAAGGGGAACTCTCGTACCAGCCTCACTGCAAAGTGGGGGCTACCCCACCGGGCAAATACGGGTATCATATGGAATAGGACACGGATCAGAGGTTTGCTCAGAGCACGACCCAAACAACACCAGACGCAACAAGTGAGTGGTTTTTATGACGTTGTTTTATCATTTTTAATATGCACTGAAGTTATAATGACGAGATTTTAAAAATTTAAACGTCTTAATAAGGTCTTCGTGGATGTTTCAGAATATGTTTTAAGCATCAGAGCTATTCATAGAGAACTGAGGGCGTTCTGAAAATGAAATGAATGCAGACTTGTGACATTGGTGGTTAAAATTAAATCAATTCGAAAGACCAGAGATTCTTAGGATGTAAAAGCAATGTTATATTTCACAAATAAATGGAAAACAATGACTGCAGTAGAATGCTGGTTAATACAATCACATCCAAGTGGAAAGTACAGCCCCTGATACAATCTAGGCAGTTATAGCTAGTTCACAAAATAAACACCTGCAGGCAGCTACAGGCATAGCTGTTTTTTTCCAAAGTAACGCTAATGTCACTTTGCTCTCCTCTCTGAAGCTCTCCTTTATCTCAGGGCCATTTCATCCCTCCATCATGGGCGATGAAAGAGAAAAGCGGAGTGAAGCAGGGGCCCATGGCTCTGGGCACAGGCAACAGACCAGCAGCGCACCGTCAGCGGAAGGCCGCAACAAAGCCAGCGGTGGGAAAGAGTCGGAGCGTATGCGAGGGAGAGCGGAGAAGAGCGGCCGCGCGGCCGCGAGGAGCAGGAGCAGCGACTCCGACAGGAGAGAGAGGGAGGGGCGAGGGAGAGAGCGAGAGGGGGGCGGAGGAGCGGAGAAAAGAGAACGCGGGTGGAGCGCAGAGGGCAGAAAGGGGAAGAGGGAAGGAGAGCCTGTCAACCAGCAGGGGCAAGAAGACGACACGGAGTGCGTGGTGTGCTTCTGCACGTACGACAACACCTTCAAGGCCCCCAAGGTTTTGGCCTGCGGTCACACCTTCTGCCTGGAATGCTTGGCACGCATCAATGTGTTGTCTCTGGAGCTGAAATCCCTGTCCTGCCCAGTGTGCAGGGAGCTCACCGACCTGCCCCACGGCAGAAACCTTCCCCAGCTGGACAACAACCAAGACATTTTCCGCAAGCTGCCGCCCGAGATGCAGAGGGCGCTGTCTGTGCGCTTTAATCGCAGTAAAGGTAGACTGGTCCTGAAGAAACCTTCAGCAGGGACGACGGGGCTCATCCTGCCTGGCTTCAGGAAGAAGGAGCAAGAGGGGCACCAGGCCAGGGAAGCCGACCTGTACCTGGGTTCCCTGGAACCGGGCCACGCTCAGGCAACCACTGTGGACGTGGGCCGTCCTCCCAGCAGAGTCAGGGGCCGTCTGCGCCAGATCATCCGCTCCAACCAGTGCTATTACGCCGTGGTGGCGGCCATTATCATGGTGACGGTGGCCCTGATGCTCGTGGGAATCCTGGCCTTCGTGGTAGTCCCCAATGTCATGAGCAGTGGGAGTAACAAGCCCTTTCCTGGAAGTAACCATACAGTGTCGGGGACTGAGGGTTAAATACACTGGTTTGGAAATGTCAGAGGGAAAGAGACGCGTGCAGAATTGAGATTTGGTATCTGCGATCCATTCATCTGTACCTGAACATAAACCAACCAATGTAATCCAGGGAACCAAAGCAGCCTAAAGAATTTAAGCACTGATGCACATTGAATATTTCCTCAACATGCTAATGTGATCTGCTGCTAGTTAAATCTACATTTGTTTGTTTAAATGGCTGAAACAAGTTTATATGTAGAGACTGAAGGTGTGAATGGATTCTATTCCCTTTTATTTTTGTCAGTTCCTATCACATCTTTTTTTTCTTGTTGATTCTATGTATGGTTATACAGAATAAACATGCCTTTAATGAGGTTTATGCCTTCAATAAGGGTAAAATGGATGAACGCTGTCAAAGAAAATGGGACAAAAATATAGGTGACGGGCAAACCGAAGTCGATTTTGGAAATGTAGTAGACACCCTGTAGGTAAATGCACTCGAACCTAATGTAAGTGACTCTCAGAATTGGGCTTTCAGATGAATTTCTGAGTATGGGCAGCAGTTAATTAGAGCAATTGCCCTGATAGTTCTGAGTTTTTAAACTGAGGTTGTTTTAGTTATTTTACAGGTTAATACAGGATTAAATATTTGGATAGAACATACGCTGCACTTGTGAATGCTCTGATGTAATAAAAAACAAAACAATGCCCGGATATTTGAATATATTATTTGTCTTACAATTGGTCTATATTTGTTATTAACGCCATTTTTAGGACGTAAAAGTTCCCATAGGAAAACAATGGAGCACAATGGAGATCCCTCATGACACTTAAACGTAATGCATCTGTAAAACAAGGTGATTTTCTGTTCCCCGCAATATCGAATACGAAGAAGTCAATTAATGCCCCAGACCAAATTCCTACAACTGCTTTTATTCCCTCTGCATGCTAAACCTCCATTTTAAACATTTAAATATGTTCCTGAGAATTTACATTCTAGGTTTAAATCTCATTTAGCAATGTAAAGTATGGTGTTATATACAAGAAGATGATGGTGATAAGACATTAAAAATCGTTCATATTTGAATCCTTGATACAAGTGTTGATGAGGACAGTTAATAAATTAAACACATTACTATTACAATTATTTGACCCATCATACTTTGTGTGTAATGCATTTACTCTCTGAAGGTGTTGAGAGAATAAGGAAGACCAAGGAAATTGGAATTAGAAAAGTAGAAAATGTGTGACGGATTCCAAAATAATATTAATCACTGAATGAAGTATGGGAAATGGATATGGTGTAACAGCTATTTTTAGAGTTTTGCTTGAGCTCTGAACAAAATAGCCCAGAATTCCAATACTGCAACAGTTCGATTTTATATTGAAATTAATGTTTTTGTCAGAATTAACCCTATATTAAACCCTCCCCTAATGCGTAGCCCATGTGATACTGGAGGGAAAACGAATAATTATGGGATATTTAATTACACGAAAGTAATTAGGAACTACGAGTTTATTATCGTTATTGTTATTATTATGATCAACTGACACTGACACGCTCTTCTTGGATTTCTTCAAAGTAAAGTAGTGGGGTTCAGATGTCTAGAAAATGTAACTAGTGGCAAACTGTTCCATTCTGTATAAAATCCGGTGTCTGGGGATTTGCAAGTAAACAAGTAAAACAAGGTAGTCTATACAAATCCGTGCTATCTATAGCTCCAAGCTCCCCCAACTCGCTTTTTTTGGATAGGCCCACCCTCAGTTCTGATGTAGCAAAATACTCTTATTTGGTTGAGTAACTCGGACCTGTGTCCTGGCGCCAGCTAACCCTAATCTCTTGCTAGAGGCTGCATTATGTATTTTTTATCATATTCCTGCTCTACTCCGGTTTTGTTCCTCGATTAGTAGTATTGCTTCGATTGACAGCTAACGTTATAGATCTGATAAAGGGTAATTTCAACAATGGCTTCCACTCCTTCTGCCTCTGCCTTGTCAGCTGTTCTTCGTTGCAGGGGAAATATATTCGCCAGAAACCAAGCTAACTCGAAGAGGCCTCCTGCTAGAAGCGGATACAGCCTCGGATCACAATATGGGACAGTTAGCGAATCTGGAGAGCCCACATCCGACAAAGGACATAGCCGGGAAGCCCGTCAGTCTAACCTCGGGTTTAAGTTATTTCCCCTCAGAGAACATGTTGAGTTTCGAAGTTGGATTTTTTATGCAATTAAATCGGACCTGGGTAAAAAGGAAACTATCAAGAAACGTTGCGATACTCGGACCGCGGATGGTCAATTCACGGCGATGGAATCGATGACCACGTTTAGTGGATCCTCAGCAGAGTTGACAGCGAATGGGCGACATGGTACTGATCTATTACATCGACGAAGACCTAGACGGGAATCTGACCTACCATGTAAAATAAAAAACACTGGCATAGAAAGGCAGTTGACAGGAGAAACGGTATGTTCTAACATTAAGAAGGTAGTTGTGGCACCATTCATAGGAAAACCTCCAACGTTTTTGTGTTTGTCCATAGGTTTGCGTTTTTTAAATAAATCGAACAGAGTCTACGACAAATGTACGAAACCGGTGACTTGCAACGGCTGGAAGTCTTTCAAAAACGGATGGTTATTTTTGAACGTACTATTGGCGGCTATTTTGAGGAAGAATATCAGAGTCGAGATCTGGTCACAGTCGATTTCTGCTACAACCGAACATGATGTGGAAATTCAAAGAACCGACTTGGTAAAAAAACAGGACCAGTGCTGTAACGCTCAACAAGTGGTAAGTGAATGTTGGACTCCCTGTAAAGTCCCTGAAGAACTCCACTTGACATTTTTTCTTCTTAGTTTTAGTAAGTAGCCTAACTGATATCATCACGAACAATAAAATGTCAGCTACTGTTCTTATACACGACCTTAGTTTTACACTCCTGGAATTCCCTTCAGTAACAAACAACCGTCTACTGATGTTTCTTGTCAGATTTGCAATAATGCAGGTGACTTCCTTTTCAACTAATGAATCTTCATGCAGTGGACAATATGGAAGTAGTTGTATAGGAGATGTGTGTGTCTTGTTCCCACAGGAAGTCTGTGGACAAAGTGAACATCATGCTAGCCAAGAGATGGAAGGAAGGCCACAAAATCTTAATCCTTCCCTGGATTCTCCATAGTCTCCAGGAGTAGCTACAACGCTGCACAGTCTGGAATGAGGCTCGTTGCTCATGGACAGAAACATAGACAAAAAAATTAATGAAAGATGCTTTCCAACAGGACCTGTGTTAATAATGTAATATAAATTTGCCCATGTCCAAGATGAATTTGAAAAGATGATAATCACTGTAATCATACGATAATACAGTTGCTTGTTTTGTAGAATGTTAATTGTTACCTGATGTACTGACGAGCTCAAACCGCAACGCACGCTTCAGTGAAAAACCTTTTACTTTTTAAAGAGGGTTTTCTACCCTGACACCTTAAAAACTTTAAAACTGAATAAGGGCATGGCTGTTGTCTGGTTTTTTATGAAGTATGTTATTTGCCCTTAAGGGAAAATGAACAAGAAGACTTACGTACAGGTCCATGCACGCAAGCACTGGGTGACACTATTTAGTATTACCACCCACATAGTGTTACTGGATATTAATTCCAAACAGAATTGTAATGGCTACTCTCTGTTTGTAACACTAGTTTTATATTTTAAAAAACAACACTTGCTATAAGTCTTCGTGGCTGTACACAAAATGTTGGCTTTATCTGGATTATGACTGAATGTAGTTGTGCCAGATAGTAACTCTGTATTTAATCTGTAAACATGTCCCAAAGAAGAGAGTTTTCTATCATAATGTATGGAATTATGATGGAAAATTCTGAATTTATTGCTCACCCACCACAGGCTTAAACTTAAATGAAGGACACTTATACACAAATAATATATATATATAGAATGGAATATACATATACACAATGCCTTGCGGTTTACCAGTATACACCGAACACAGTCTGATTCAGGTGCACTGTTGTTCTAGGATGTTATATGGACAAATTAAATTCCTTTTAAGGACATAGAAGCAGTCTGTTTCCCTAGACTAGAGTATTTCTGTACCCACTTATCTGTGGACACCAGTGCATTGGCACCACACAAAACAAACAGTAGTTCGGATAAACAAAAATATGTCATGTAGTAGCATGAACTAATACAATTTAATACGATGAGGGTACTGTTATCGCCTGCTTTTGTCCTCCAGACTCCAGTACAGCAGGTGGCGGTAATGTACCTATCTTTAACAAGTGGTCATAAACCGAAATTATGAAAAATCGGGAGGACCAAATGCAGGGTCTGAGAGGGTATGTATAAAACGATGACCGAAAAATAAAGCGTTTTTACTTATTGTTTATAATAAAAGTACACGCAGTTTCGTTTATTCTCGTCCAGATAATTATAAGAATAGAAGAGTGAAAGACTGAAATTGGATACAGGGTGTAGCAGGCTACCGTCCGTAGCGGACATGGATAGATGGTGGGCAAGAAACCCGGCAAAGAGATGTAAGAAAATCATTAAGTGAGAACAGACTAAGGAGATTTATCCATGCCAGAAAAAGGTAGGAGGCGCGATAAGGATATCGCCGTCTAAGCCAGAGCACTAAATGTCTTAGATACGAGTGCGTGCCTGAGTATTTTAATAAGCGTATGAATGTGAGCTATAATTAGTAGTTGTAGTGTGTCCTTGAAAGTTATTATACACTGGTTTAGTATTTTTAAAACTATTTTTGAAATTTACTATATTATCTTTGAGGAGCAACGTCCATATTATAATTTTTGCTACCTAGCCCTTATCTCCACGGAGCATTCGTTCAGTGTTTAAAAAAAAAAAAAGAGTTTTCCTAGTCCTCACGTTTGTGAAATTGGAAAACTATAGGGGAAAACAGAATAAAATCTGTTTATACTACATTGTCACGTGTTACATTCTTATGTCTTTAGTTTGCAGAACTAGTTATTCTTTCATTATTTTCTATTACCGGTTTTTGAGACAACCAGTATATAAATAATTTTTAAAAAGGTTCTATTTGAATAATGCCGATGAATACATACGCATTGCTGTGAGTTAATTCATTAACAAAGCACGATTTGCGGGTCATATTGCACACTCAGAGTCAGTGTTTATGCAGTTAAGGAGTCGAGATGAACTGTGAAATAATACCTCAAACTGAGTCACCTGTCATATAAACATGAACGGGGATGACATGGTTAAAATTACAGGGACTAGAGTTGCTGAGAACCAAGTTGGATCTTTTCAAATGCTATTAATCCTGTTTTTATTTGTTTTTATTTCAGGCTGATGGCAAAAGGCTGAAGACGGGGGACATTGACCACCCACCCCAACCACCTCACAGTTCCTCAAGATACCCGTCTCTGTATCCCCAGAGCGCGTCCTTTTTTATTCTCCAGCTTTCCCCAATTCAAGCTCTCCCTTTTCCTTCCAAAAACTATTCTGTTGGATTCATCCATACATGAAAGCGATTTATACATGTCAAATATAAATGTAATCATTTATTCAGTTATTAAACCACATTGATATCTTTAACCACCTAAATCTCCCTGCTCATTTTTTTTCTGTCTGGCATTTTTATTTTCCCACCAGCAATGATACCGGCAGTGTAGTGACCTGAGCAGTCCCATGTTTTTCTGTGTTTCTCAAACTCCTCTTCTGTCTTCCTTTAACTTCCATTTAGTCTGTGGTGTCATCAGGCCATGCTTCTCAAGAAAGGTTCCCTTGTCTTGTCTGGTGTTTTCCTATTTGTTGCGTGGAATGCTTTGTTGCTCCTCTTTCTTTGGGGGTGGCCTCCAGTTGGCCGACCGGCGGAGAGAGGCGGAGCCGAGCCAGGAGGCGGAGAAGAATGGGGACTGGGAGGAAGGAGAGGTAGTGGTGGCTTGGCCGTGGATTTTATCCGATTGGCAGAGAGAGTGGAGGCGGAGCTTGAAACCCAGAAACGACTCCTCCAGCAAATACACAGTCACTGGGCACTACGGAAAAGAAAAAAGGAGGACGAATTAAAGAAAACCGAGCAATTGTCAATTCCACCTCAGAAAGATACTGCTTTTGCCGACATAGACCAGAATAAAGGAAAAAGCCCACATGATTTGATCGTTTCCCATAAAAGGGACAATAAAGTGTTATTTAATGAAAACTATTCAGCTGGCAGCGCCGGTGCTTCTCAAGTTATCATCCCCATCTTAGTTATCGCTTGTGACAGAGTTACGGTGAAACGCTGTCTGGACAAACTGATAGAGTATCGTCCTTCTGCTGAACTTTACCCCATCATAGTTAGCCAGGACTGTGGCCATACCGAAACGGCACACGTGATTCAATCCTACGGGAGCTTGGTGACCCACCTTAGCCAGCCTGACCTCTCGGATATTTTGGTCCGGCGAGAGCACAAGAAGTTCAAGGGCTACTACAAAATCTCGAGACACTACCGCTGGGCCCTGAACCAGGTGTTCAACTCTTTCTTGCATTCCTCAGTTGTCGTTGTGGAGGATGACCTGGAGGTAAATATACCTACAATGTACCACACTTTTGTATGTGTGTATGTATGTATGCATGTGTATATAACGTGTATGCATATGTGTTTTCACAAATTGTATACATACATTATGGCATCTTTCACTCGATCTGGTTGGCTCTTACCTATCGCAAATGTACATATACTACTCTTATTATGCAAACTGTTTGCTTTATTACTTTCGATAACTCGTCACCAGGTAGCTATAATTATTTTATAAAATGTCAGGAACAAGAAAAATGCCAGGGATCTATTTGTAACTTATTGTAACTGGTAGAAGACCACAAGAGAAAAATTAGGACTTTAATCTCTTTTTTTGTGTTTCCAGGGCATAATATAAATATCTGGCAATGTAATTTGTGAACAGAAGGATTCAATTACGCCTCCTCTCTTCCAGGTGGCACCAGACTTTTTTGAGTACTTCAGAGCCCTTCATCCAATTTTACGCTCAGATCCGACTCTGTGGTGTGTGTCAGCCTGGAATGACAACGGTCGAGATGGTCTGGTGGATATGAGAAAAGCAGAGCTCCTGTACAGAACTGACTTTTTCCCCGGACTGGGTTGGATGCTGCTGAAGGAGCTGTGGGCGGAACTGGAGCCAAAGTGGCCCGCTGCATTCTGGGACGATTGGATGCGTCAACCAGACCAACGTAGAGACAGATCCTGTATCAGACCAGAAATATCCAGGACTATAACATTTGGGCGAAGGGGCGTGAGTTTAGGTCAATTTTTTGACCAGTACCTGCGCTACATTAAACTCAGCACTGAATTTGTTATTTTTACCAAACTGGATCTGTCTTACTTGGTCAACGAGAGATACAATGAGATGTTTGAAAGGGAGGTTTACTTTGCTCCCCTGGTGAAGGTCGAGGAGTTGCAGGCGGGGGGCAAGTTGAAAGGGGAGGGTCCATTTCGTGTGCAGTACTCCAGTCGGGACGGTTTTAAGGTCATGGCCCGCAGTTTAGGGGTGATGGAGGATCTAAAATCAGGTGTTCCCAGGGCAGGCTATAGAGGGGTGGTCAGCTTCTTGGCAAGGGGGCGAAGGATCTACTTGGCACCTCCTCCTGGCTGGAGCCACTATGACACTAGCTGGAGTTGACTGATGTAAAAATTGGGGAAGAAAGCAAAGTTTAATTACAGAAACTCAAGGAGATGACTGCACCAGAAGAGCTCGGTCCTCACTAACTAAAGATTATGGAAGAAAGAATACATGCACCAATAAATTAGAGAGGCTGAGAAATGTAAAGGTGGGTAGAGAGGTGTTGACACTGGGACAGAGGTGTGAAGGAATACAGGTAAGGGGAAGAAGATGCGTCTCAGATTCCGAAGGACAAACTAACAGAGGTAAAGGGTGGCCCAGAGATAAAGTCCCTTTGTCTCTGAATGCAATATTTTCCCCTTCCATGTTTCTTGGGCCATTTTTCCATAATTATTTTGTCCAAAATATCACTGGTTTGTGGCATCGGGGAAAACTATTTGAAAAAATTGAAATAGACCTACAACAAAGAAGGAACTGATTTGAGCATTATAATTAACATTGCATTTTGAACTGGCTATTGGTTATTTTATCTATATTAATTTGCAAAATGGATATGTGGGGAAAAATAATTAATTTAATTTTTTATTAATTCTACATTAATATGTTAAATCACTGCATGACTATA
>JAOVYW010000108.1:5342559-5359770 GCA_025775045.1 Hiodon tergisus
CACTATGTCCAACGCTACTTCACTGTATGTCCATCACAACACTATGTCCAACGCTACTTCACTGTATGTCCATCACACGTCCTTTTCCCCCATTTCTTGTTTTTCCATGGAATTGTACGTTTGTATTTGTACAAAAGAGAGCTCTTTATGACTTCTGCACATTCTTGTGTTGTCGTCGTTGTTTATGTTTGTTTGTTTTTTTAGGAACTGGAACAAATAATCTCCCAAATGATGCATGTTGCAGAATACCTTGAATGGGATGTCACTGAACTGAAGCCGGTAAATGGGAACATGCCAACCCTGGCTTGGGTTTTCGACCGCGGGTGGGTGGCATGTCAGTTCCTGATCGATTGTTGTAGATTCTACAGGAAATGATGCAAGAGATGGACTATGACAAAGACGGCACTGTGTCACTGGAGGAGTGGATCCAGGGCGGGCTAATGACCGTTCCACTGCTTGTGCTGCTAGGGTTGGAGACGGTAAGTGATTCTGCACGTCATTCTAAATGGTACCGGTACCAACATTTATACGTTTATGACAGGAATGAACATAATAGATAGTGAAATCTGCACGCTACACTGTTAACCTGCATTGTTATTTGTGTCCCATCTATTAGCATAAACAACAAAACAAAGGCTTCATCAGGTGATTAAGCACAGGTGCAACATGGAATAGGTCTTTAGAAACAATTAATCAGTTTCGGTAGAATTAATCCATTGTATTGCACGTGAAACCATTGTCAACAGGCAAGAATACAATTAACAAAGGTAAAAGCACAACCGACTATACATATGAAGGAGAAAACGTGTAAACAAAGAAAATTAAACATAACAGGCGATTCATATCGATTCAAATAATCCAATTGGCAGTGGCCCAAAGTTAATACATAAAACAAGTTTAACAATTCAGTTCAGGTACTTCTTCTAAATAGGCATATATAACAAACCTTGTCAAGAAACACGTGGTATAAAGATTGTTACAGCAAGTCCTCATTCGAGCAATATGTGGTGGTGACAATTTGTCTGATTTAAAAATCCAATAGGTTCCTCTGCGCAATCCTTAATTGTCCATTTTTGTGCCGAAAATTAACAAGTACAATCTCACATAAGCATTCACTTGTTTCTAAAGTGGATTTAGAAAAGGCATGATCTGGTACTCAATCATAGTCTTATCTTGAAATGAACTAACTGTTAAGTGTCTTTTTTTATTATTAAATTGATTTGGTTTCACGCGTCCAGAATAGAACAAACCTCTGCGATTTATAAATGCAGTACAGTAGTTCAGCCACCAGGTGGCATTCGTACCTTCTGTGAACGGGCTGTGGAGGCGCCAGAGCCTCAGGTGAAAACAGTCGACAAATTCCATTGGGTTTTAAAGGATCAGCTCAGCAATTTGGCAAATTCCAAAATATAAAGAATATTATAAAATCTTGTCATGATTACAGAAAAGTGAAATGTGTAATATATGCACAGTACCAGCGTAGTTCGTTACAAACGAATGACCTGTCAATAACTGATTTACTTTTATTTTGGTACTGCCACTAGATGGAGCCCTAGCTCAGATTAATAATCTGTTTTGTGTCTTTTTTTCTCACTTTTCTTTTATTTGCTTTTGACTTCAGTTTACTTACTTTCACACACTTTCGACATGTTAAGTAGTATTGTTCATTGTCAGGCTTGTGTTGTTCGACTCTTACCTGCCTTATCAACGGAGTAGGGTTCTGCTGTGCTATGGACATTTTAACATTCAAACTGCGCTACCCCGCAGTTGTCAGAAAAGTAAGCTATTTGTTGTATCTGCTGTCAGAATGTGAAGGATGACGGGCAACATGTCTGGAGACTGAAGCATTTCAACAAACCGGCATACTGCAACCTTTGTCTTAACATGCTCGTCGGGCTGGGCAAACAAGGCCTTTGCTGCTCGTGTGAGTACCGCGTTTAAACCGCAAATAAGCAACGTTTACCCAATTTTAACGTAAGTAATACGGCTTTGCAGGGCTGTTGGCTCACTTTTTTAAATCTAGAAGGCAGCCTTTTGGCCCCTTTAAACATTTGTGTTATTTAAAAAAGAGAGAGTAATGTTTGCATGCATGCATCCCTGATTGGTCACTGCCCTAACAGAAATTTAACAGGAACAAAACAGTTATGCAATTTGTTCATAAATATCTGAATATGCACATTTCACCTACAATTTATTGATTTGGCCTATGCCCTAGGGCGACTATTAACCGAAGTTACAGCAATTGTAGATTGTAATTTTATTGTACACATGTCTGTCCAACATTGTTTACTTTGCCTCATCCAGTCTGCAAGTACACAGTCCACGAACGCTGTGTGTCGAGAGCACCTCCGTCTTGTATCAAAACTTACGTCAAATCCAAAAAACAAACCGAGGTACGTCCGATTGAAGTGCTTAAAAATCCGCACGCTCGAATCAGTTATGTTCCACGGAGTTTACACCAAGGGCTTCCTGTTTGCTAATGGAATTAACAATACATGGTTGCTTTTAGCGTTACTAATTACGAGATTGGCAAGGTTTAATAAGCGGCATTTAAAAAAAATAATCATTCTGTTCTTTTGTTCTTTCATGCTATTGTGCATAGGTGTTGCACCACTTCTGGGTGGAAGGGAACTGTCCCACCAAATGTGACAAATGCCACAAAAGCATTAAATGTTACCAGGGTCTGACGGGACTGCACTGTGTGTGGTGCCAAATTACTGTAAGTCTGCCAAGGAGAACAATTCCCCTGATTATACAATCGATTAAGTTGACTTTAGCATTTAGGACCCCGGTCTGCTTCTGTATAATGCCATGTCTAATACTCTGTTTAAGGTACCCCGCACACGGGGCCTAATTACCAAATAATTAAATCATAAGTAATTATGATAATATTTTTAAACCTGTAAAAGTCTTCTCTCCCATTAACCTCACTAATCAACACTGGATACAGTAATGAATGGAACGGTAGAATTATATTAATTCAGAGGTCTTCAGGTTTAGTACTAGTATACCGATGAAAGTACAACAATGTGTGTTTCACTGTTGTTATTTCATCATAGGGCTATATTAAGAGCACATCGGGAACAGTCAGTTGACTAAGCCCGTATAATCTAGCCTTCTCCTGGCAAAGAAATTACCTTTGTACGCTCTATATGCCTGGCAAGATGGCTGCAACTTTTGACGCAAGGCGTTACGGAATACTGATGAGGCGAAGCCTCCTTTCCCCCTGTCGAACTTAAGGCGCGCCATTAATTATCGTCAATCTCGAGCATTTATTCAGAAATCTGCATTTAGCATTCGGCGGTTGGGGAAGCGTTCATTACTGAAACAGTGGCCATGCTGTGAGAGGTGGGAATCAGCATGGCAAGCATGTGGATTAGCTCACAGGTTCCTAAACCAAGGACCAGGGATTCACGGGGAGCTTCTGAGCTGTTCCAGGGGGTCCTCTGCAAACATGCCTAATTATTTTTCATTGGCACGGTACCTGTAAATAGCAGGGCTTAACAAATGAACAAATATTTCTTTCAGTTTTAACTGGCTTTCTCTCGCCTTCCTTGGACGCTCCTTGCTGTCAGCACAGATGGTCGCAGTGTCCTCAAAGCCTTTAGATTATTTATGTATTCATTGCTGTGAGAAGTAATTATGACATAAGAGAACAACTATCACTTCAACCAAGGCCTCTTTATTTACAGTTCAGTTCTAATTTGCTTAGCAGCAGAGTTGTTGAGAGTGACTTGCATAGCTTTTCTGTGTATTGAGTGATAAACTGAAGTGTACTATGGCATTGCCCTTTTCTGTGATTTTTAACCTGCTGTCTACAGGTTACAAATACAATACCTAGGTCATCTGTTCCCATATAGTTCGTTGCAAGAATTCCTAATTAAAACTCAAGACAAAATACGGAGAATGAATAATCTATATGAAAGTTGTGTGATTCCGTGGAGAACTTCTGAAGTTACAACCAAGATACCCAGGATTTGGATTTATTTAGCAGGAAGTTTTTATACGCTTTCAGCTCCACAACAAGTGTGCTTCTCATGTGAAACCAGAGTGTGACTGCGGGCCACTGAGGGACCACATTCTGCCCCCCACTTCCATATGCCCGGTGGTTCTGGTAAGTGACTCCTGGTGGACGTGTTTATTAGCCTGTCGCTTTACCTAACTTTCATGGCTAAATTAATAAGTGAGTTTTTATTGTGTGTTGGTTTTTCATAACAACTGCTGATCCAAAGTGAGACGTGGCGAGTTCAAGTCTCCTTAAGCCATTCAGTTAATCTCTGTTCACATTGTGTGCTTCTGTCGGACCGCGTGCGATGGTGTCCGTGTGTCCTGGTCGTGAAATCTCGTCTCCAGGAACGACAGGCCACTTTGAGGAAAGATTCCCGAATGAGCCAATCGGGAGGCAAAGGAAAAATGCAGAGAACAAACTCCGTCACAGTGGATGGACAAGGGCTTCAGGTGCGTTGTGTGGCGTGCTTTGTAGGCATACTGCGCTGTATCTGTGCATGCTTTACAGGTGTAGATGGTTAACTTTTAGAAGGTGTATATACCGAGGTACGTATGTACCAGGTTAAACGGATAAATACAAAAACGTCAAAGCTTGTAAAACGGACATTATTATTTTTAATTGTATTTTTTATGAACCTCGTGCAGGTTTTTAATCAATTAATTTTTCGATCTAGTGAACTAAAGGTACAGTTCCAATTTGAGTTCCGCCCAATAGGAGCCCACTCTCTTGGTGTCGACTCTTCTGAGCGTGGCTCTGGGCAAATGATGAATCATATCCACGAACATCCATCTCTAATAATCAGGGTTATTATTTATAATTAGAGGAAGTAATGGATCACTCCTAACCTCTGGATAGAGCTCATTAATTCACCTGGCTCTGCTGGGACTTCAGATGGAGGGAGTTAAGCGCTTCATCTGTGTCACGGAAAAAGGCTTGTCACTGAGTCCACAGGAAAACCACGAGAGCCTCGGATTAGGCTTCTTTGTGTCGCGTGACCGCAGCCTCCAGAATAATATTTACTGGACGCTTTTGGAAGTCTGCCTTTTAATTGGTAGCCTGTCACGAATGACTGATTTTATCTTCTGTTGGGGAGAGTAACGCAATCTCAAATGACTCCCAAGTTATATAATCAATATTTTGAGCTATGAGCGTATCGCAATATCTGTCTGTTTGTTTTTTTGTGGAGAAGGACAAAAAATACACCCTCGTCGTCTCAGCGCCGGTGTATGGCTAAGGAGCCAAACGACTGAATTCGTCACACTTGAATTAGGATCTTTGTCAGATCCACCACCGGGCGTCTTATGTTCAGTAAATAGTGTTCATTTTGACTGAAATGAAATGTCTGAATTATAAATTTCCCCCTCTCAGATCACGACAATCGAGGGCACTCATCCGCTGTTAGTTTTTGTGAATCCCAAAAGTGGAGGAAAGCAGGGGGAAAGGTGAGCTAATTCTTTTTCCGATTTTGGGACGTGACGATTTCGATTTTCGGTCACCGGAACTGCCGTTGTGGTCGGGCTGCTGCACGTGTCCCTCCCCTTGAATCAGCACTGTTACCGTGGGGTACGGGTGAGGAGGCTCTACCTGATCAGCCTGGGTGAACGGGCAGACCTGAAACTCCTCACAGGGTCCATATTGTGCCATCGTGCTCAGTGGCAGTAACCCGCTGTCACTCCCCCTTCATCGCTGAAGAACCAGGTCCTCGTCCTCCTTTTCCTCTGGACTAATTGGGTTATTACTGGGCGATATTCATTCTCCTTGTTATTACTTTATTACTCCATCTGTTTCAATTACGTGATCAAAATATGACTTGACCCAGTTGTTATAATGAAATAGAAATTAGGAGGAATTAGTCTTTCTAATGGCCTTTCCCTGGGGGATTGAGAGGATGACCTTCCCTGCCCAGTGCTGGACTCAGGGTGACCCAGGGAGTGAGTTGGACCCTGCGGGGTTGTGTAAACGTGTTAAATTTAAAGTCCCGAAGTTAGTTACACAGCACTGTAGTGCCTCCTCTTTGGGTCTGAACACTCTCAAACAGTCCAAAGTAACACAACAAGGAACGGAGTGTGGAAAGAGTGTGGAAAGAGGTTACCCTAATATTATCCTCCTTCTCTCCCATCCAGGATATACAGAAAATTCCAGTACTTGTTAAACCCGCGGCAGGTGTATAACCTTGCCAAAAATGGTCCCATGCCCGGGTGAGTTTCACACTAAATAAAGCAATGGATGCAGATCCGATTGCCTTGCCTTCCATCCACAGGAGAGCCCTCTTTAAAAGTGTTCTGTGCAAACCAAACGCTGCTCGTGTTTACAACCTCTCATGCAAATGTATTGCGCTTTTGTTCTGCATCGATATTAAAGATTTGTTGCTAAGGAAGTGCTCCGAATTGAATATTCCTCGAGGCAGGGGTAATGCATGCGTTATTGAAAGGTGAGTTTACGCATCACAAACACTGGCCACAACAATGCTCTGCCGCTCGGTAGCCTCTGCGCAGAGAGGGCCGTGGTATCCTCAGGCGCGTGCTGGACCAGCTGAGGGAGGTGTTTGGCCCTTGCTCACGTGTGATTGTGCATACTAACCATGGCCCGGCGCACCGTCGGACCGCACGGACGCGCTCGACCCGTCTCTCGGGTCTGTGTTTGGGATGATGATGTGATTATTAATCGGCGCCGAGGACGGTCAGCTGTGTTTAGGAGAGTGTCGCTCAATGGCGGAAGCTCAGAGATACGTGTTCGCTTAGGTGTGAAAATATTTGCCTGAAAATGCACGATAAAGATAGAATTCCAATGATAAATTTAAGAACAACCATGTATATGTATGTGTATATATGTATATAAACATATATATGTATGCGGTACTGTTAAAAAAGTACAGTTTTTACATAAATATAGTATTTGATGTTTAATTTTTGTCTTCTGCATTAGTCAGTAGAAAAGGGGGCGATTTTTAGATTTCCATAGAAATTATTTTTAAAAAGCATCTTTGTGTTACAGAATTTTTTTTGACCTGTGCCTTAGACTTTTGCACAGTACTACATACATATAAATATATGTACGTATGTATCCCTCCAAAGAACAGGCCGAAATGGTGGGATGGACATTAAAGCGCCAATACTGTTGAATAAAAACCGGGCTTGCACACAGAAAAACAACTCTATCCACACTGTTTGTATTCCAGATGACCCTGTCACGGCGTAACATTGTTAGTGTTCGGTGAAGTGTACGTAATGCCGCACGCCTTGACAGACCGACTGGCCACAGAGCTACCGAAGCCAGAACAAGCAGCGTGCGCTGCTGTCAATTAGCAGCCGCTGGAACACAATTACAGCAAATGAAGTGTTTGTTTTTTGGCGTTCAAATATCTCCAAAGTTGCCTTTCATGTCAGCAGTCGTCTGTTCTGCGTCTTAACGTTGTTTACGGCGGTTACAAGTCCCAGTCGGAGAGTAATTGAACGGCTCATTTATCCTTAATGCAGTGATCCGGGCTTCCTCGTTTAGTTCTGGCTTTGTAATTGTGAAGGAACGGAAGAAGTCAGACTGAACATGGCCCGCTATGATCCGATTACGCCATCAACAGGCCAGTCCTGTCAATGAATGATTGTCTTGGTAATTGGTGTCTAATTTTTCAGGCTTGTATGGACCCTTTCTTATATGGGTCCTGTATGAAAATAAGCGCCAGCTCACGTTTCATTTAAAAGCTAAAAATTCTGCCTTGACAAATGTCCAGACTTGTTGGTCAAAATCTTTGACAACAGAATTACGATTATTTATTGTTCTTAAAAGGGAAGAGAAGAACAATCGAACTCTGCATATGGTAAACGGTGTCATTCTCTACGTGTGAATGTAGATAATTTAGATTTAGTTTTGGTATAAATCTCTCCCATTTGGTTCAAGCAATAATTAGAAAACTTAATTGGTTAAAATTGTAACTCGGTATGTATTATCAGTCTTTGCTAACAATGTAGGCTGACAAACAATATAAATTGAAAACATTTTCTTTCGATGTGCTGTATGTGAGTTGTGGCTTAGTGGTAGTAATCACTAAATATGACCACCATCCTTACAATCTTTCAGATATAAACCTGGCTTTATTCTAGTAAAATATTAATGCGTGGAAAAGGTTTTATAAAACTGTATACAAAAATTTTTCTGGGAAATGGCTGGGACCAAATCAAAACTTCTTCTAATAAATAAAACACTATTAAATAAAGTTACGCAAAGTGGGATTCCAAAGAATTACGAAAAAATAAGAAGAAAACAAAGAAAGTACAATTATAGTAAATATGGTTGTCAATTTTTAAATTCCGTCCGGTATTTATAAACAAAATACATCACAAATTCCTGTATGCTGATCATTTTCATTTGTCTCCGTGAAAAGAATCAAGCTTCTTCTCGTGTTACATTTAAAGTATATAAAATACGGTTTCCGAGGGTTATTGTTTCTTTGCTATGATAAATATCTAGTGAATTTTCTCAGTTGTGTCTGCTGAATATTTAGATCATTGCAACGATAAACATTCTCTTTATTTGCAGCCTGAATTTCTTCCGAGATGTTCCAGACTACAGGGTGCTTGTCTGTGGCGGA
The DNA here is from genome assembly GCA_025775045.1 of Hiodon tergisus. Lineage (NCBI taxonomy): Eukaryota > Metazoa > Chordata > Actinopteri > Hiodontiformes > Hiodontidae > Hiodon > Hiodon tergisus. The sequence continues at coordinate 5,351,154 of JAOVYW010000108.1, forward strand.
GATGGGACTGTCGGGTGGATCCTGGACTTTATAGGTAACGTGAAAATACTTAATTGATCAGAAATCTATTCTGTTTTTGTAAGTAGAGAACGTTAACTGAATCGTTAAAGGTAAAGCATTGGATGGATTTTCATTTGTTTTTGGTAAAGATAATTAAACACGTTCTTTTAATTACTTATTACATGACATAGTGGTAATGATTTTATAGTAGTAATTTTAATGACATTTAGAAAGTAACTTTTTCTATGTTGCACTTATATACGTGTTATCACATGTGGCTTTTGTATATATAGAACTTAACAATTACATACACCATAAAATACAATATATGGTCAAAAGTATGTAAACACCCCTTCAAATTAGTGGGAATGGCTATTTCAGCTACACCCGTTGCTGAAGTGTATAAAATGGAGCACACAGCCATGCAATCTCCGTAGAAACGGCGGTAGAGTTGCCAGTACTGAAGAGCTCAGTGACTAGAGCTACCCCAACTGAACGGGCTGTTACTGTGAAGTGGAAACGTCTATGAGCAACAACAGCTCAGCCGCAAAGTGGTAGGCAAGCTCCTGGAATCTGATTGCTGAGTGTTGAAGCGTATAGAACGTAAAAAAACCGTCTGTCTCCTCTTGCAACCCTCTCTACCGAGTACCCAACTGCCTCTTGAAGCAACATCAGTTCAGGAACTTTTTATCGGGAGCTGCATGAAGTGGGTTTCCATGGTTGAGCAGCCACACACAAGCCTAAGATCACCATGCCTGATGCCATGTGTTGGCTGGGGTGGTGTAAAGCTTACCGCCAGTGGGAACGCATTCTCTGGAGTGATGAATCATGCTTCACCATCTGGCCGTCCAACGGACGAATCTGGGTTTGTTGGATTCCGGGAGAACGCTACCAGCCTGATTGCATAGTGCCAAATGTAAAGTTTGGTGGAGGAGGGATAATAGTCTGGGGCTGTTTTTCATGGTTTGGGCTGGGCACCATAGTTCCAACTTTGTGGCAGCAATTGTGGGAAGGCCCTTTACTGTTTTAGCATGACAGTAACCCTGTGCACAAATCAAGGTCCATACAGAAATGGTTGGTCGAGGTCAGTGTGGAACTTGACTGGCCTGGACAGAGATCTGACCTCCACCCCTTCAAACAACTTTGGGATTAATTTTAAACGCCTACTGCGAGCGGGGCCTAATCGACCAACATCGGTGCCTGACCACACTGATGCTCTCGTGGCTGAATGAAAGCAAATCCCCACAGCAATGTTCCAACATCTAGTGGAAAGCCTTCCTAGAAGAGAAGAGGCTGCTATAGGGGGGGGGACCTACTCCATATTAATGCCCATGATTTTGGAATGAGATGTTCAAGGAGCAGGTGTCCACATACTTTTGGCCATGTAGTGTAGTTCAAGTAAAAGCAGGCAGGTAAAAGGCAAAGGGAATTTTTTTACTGTTACATTTGAACACACACTCAAAGAAACCATTATATTTGAACACTGCTCTTACAATGTTAATATCTTTTGTTAATACACAGGATTAACATTTTACTTTACACTGTTTTGTTATTGTGTTGTTAAAAATTGTGAAATTGTCAAATATACTTGACAGAGACATTGCTATTTATTTAAAGGTGGTATTTTATGTGAAGAAAATAGAATGATTGTTTTCTTACCAAAAAAATAAATATTACTCCTAATAAGATTGGCAAAAAATAGTTTGGACTGAATCCATGTTTTTTGGGCATAATTGGTTCTGTTTTGTCTTTCTGAAAATTGCCTCAATTTTTATAAATCGAATCAAAATAGCAGTGAAAACAGAAGGCTACTTTTGAAGCCACATAAGTGTGGATTGGGGTTCAGGGCTGTAGTCTGGGGTCGAATATATTTATTCTCTTTAGATCTACGCATTTTGGAGGTCACTAAGAATCGATCATTATAATCCATATTAATTATACATATATAACATATACATATAATATAATTATTGATCAGTACGCGTTAAAACAAGTCATTCCTTGTGAAGTCATGCCTTGTGCTAAGAGTTTAAACATACTTAGTCTAGGAAAATATATACTGCAATATTGAAGCTCCGTTTATAAAAACTAATTAACTTGTCGTTTATTAACTACTGAATGCCAGCAAAATTAAATATACGCTCAGACTGGGTTTTCAGAGTTTGAAGTTGAGAAGAGTTAGTTGGATGACTGGCCCTGTAAATAGGAGCAGTCTCTGACCTCTTTTCGTTGATTGACAGACAAAGCCGGTCTTGACAGGAACCCTCCAGTGTGCATACTTCCTCTTGGCACAGGAAATGACCTGGCGAGGTGCCTGCGATGGGGAGGAGGTACTATACACCCTTCAGAAACTTTTTTTTATAATTATGGACATTCAAGCTTGACAGCGATAGCAAGTGTGTGTGTATGTGAATAATCAGTCACGTTGGTTATTATAAGCGCTCTTACTCTTTCATTAATTTAGCATTAAAGTTTTCCCTCTGTAAGAGAAAGACTGTGTGTGTTACGGAATAGTGTGCAGTGTTCTAACCGTCGTCTGATGTGCCTGAGGTTATGAGGGCGAGGGTCTGCTGAAAATCCTAAAGGACATTGAGAACAGTGCAGAGGTGATGCTGGACCGGTGGAAGATTGACGTCAGTCAAAGCGAAAAGGATGAAAGGGGGGACCCCGTGCCTTACAGCATCATCAACAACTACTTCTCCATTGGAGTGGTAAGATTCTTATTTCTCAGTGGTTGTTATGGGGAATTTCTCTTCATATAACTGGCTTCTCAAAACCCAGGGAACATTACCGAATATTATGACCAATCAGCTCACAGTTAGAACTGTTGTTGGGGTAAAGCGAGGAACACACCAGGACTCAGAGTGCAATGCTGCAAGCCAGTGTGTCTGGTTAATGGATAGGTTTTAAACCCATCCATCATAGATAGGTTTAAAGAACTAATCAAATCAAAATAGATGTGGTTCACAAAGAGCACAGTGTTATTTGAAATGTCAATGCTATACATGGGGTTTTCTTTAAAAGATCTTTTAAATATTTAGCGTCAGAATTAATGTTGCTCTGCATATGTATTGAATCATTCCCTCATTTCAGATGTTTCCCTGAAACAAAAAATTAGCCCCCCAAACATTTTGCTGGGTCGCCCGTTAATATTCAACCATCAACAACCCCGCGGATGATCTCAGCGCATCTGGAAATCTAATGATGCAGATTACCCCTTCAACATGTCAGCTATTACTGATAAATGTCAGTGGAAATATGGTAATTGACATTTGCCGTTTTTGGGCTAGTGCCACCCTCACGCTGAGACATAACAAGACTGTGAGATAAGTAATGCATGTCTTCACAAATGTTAGCTGAATGATGTAGCTGGTTAACTCAACGACCTCGGAGGAGAGAACTCTGCCGCAGCCTTGCTGGGAATTCAGCGTCTCACAAGGGCACTAACGGAAATAGAAAAAAATTCAGACAATTCATTGTCGTTTACCATTTGATGTATAGAGCATAGGTTTTTCTCACTGGTGCTTATTTTCCTGCGTTGTTTTTTTGGCAAATGTTTTGGCGAGTCAGAACAAAGTAGCTTGAGCTTGTTCTGCGTTTTAATGATGACACACTGCAAAGGGTAATCCAGAGAAGTGACGTATAAGTGAAAAAGTCAGGTGTTTTATCTTCGCAAACACTCTAAAGTTAAGGCGACAGTCTCAGGAGTGCACTTGTTCAAAATCTTCAAAAACTGAACGTATGAGATCTGTTATTGTTACGGTTGCCATATGCTGAACACTGTAGGGACGGAATTTTTGTTTGCCTCTGCACAGAATCATATTCTCTGGTCTTTTCATTTATGACTTGTGCATGTGCTATAAAATCAGAAGTACCGAAATACACTATATTGCATAACGCCGTTCTTATGCAGCAAGACAGGTCTTTAATTAAAATACCCTGACTGAAATAGAACATACAAATGTGCAAGATTAACAGGGAAAAGCCGGATAGAGTTAATTGTGTATCAGCTGGATGCGAGACAGCGGGTTTCGGCAGCAAACTTTAAAAGCCAGGCAGCGCGACACTGTGCCGCCCTCCCTCGACGTGTCTCAGCGGAGCTGCTGTTGAAAGGGAGAGAGTAAAACCCTCAGACACTCGGAGTGGTTGGACTGATGGCGGATGAAACGCTTGTGGGGAAAAAAAACCAAGAGCGGCCGTCAGCGTCTCTGGCTTGTCAGTTCCTTGCTCTTCCAGAATACCTGAAGTTTTTCTTGTTCTGCTTTTATACCAGTAAACTCGTGTCATGTGAACACTCCTGAAGGGCTGATGAAGGGGTGAAAGGCTTTTATTTTAAGTCGTGTTTAAATGTCCTCAGTTGACATTTTGACGATTGTATAGTAAAATTTGAATTTGTTTACTCAATTTATTTATTACATCAAGCGAAAACCCTTTTGGACACACAACATCCTGCATGAAGGAAAGTTACTGTGATTGTTTTTTATTCTTGAGATTTGTTGCAATTTACATAGCACGTGAGCTCAGACAAATGAAGTTGTTTATTTGAAAATTAAGAGGATTCTGAGACCTCAGGGGAATGAGGTGCGATATTCTGTGTTACATTTGGCATCAGCTTTCACATGACATTACAAAAAAAAAATTGTATTAAAAAGATTACAAAGCAAGTCAAGCCAATAATTGCTTTAAGGATTATGCAAATTGATCAACATTATGTCAAGGAAAGTGTGTCTGAACACTGAAAATCAACCAAAGCATGCAAAAATTCTTAAAAGTTCTACTGTGCGTTTCTACAGTCTCCTGTATATTATGTTTCCGTCATTGAATTTGGTCCTCCTTGATCACTTACTCAAGTGTTATACTCCCAATGCTAACAGCAAAGACAGCGTTTGTAATTCTATGCAAGTTGTCAGATGACCGTCCTATTATTGTAAATATCCCTGACTGCCAGGCTTAACACACGCATGTTTATTAACGGTACTATTCGGTCGTAAGGACTGGTACATTACTATTTTCACTATTCTGGACAAAGTGTACATTTCTTCCTAAGCGAGGTCTCTGGGTGACCTCTGTTACAGTAATGTGTCTGACTCTGTGCGCTCCTGGTAAGACACGGACCAGCCGTAAGTTCTACATCAAAGATACGGAGAAGAAGAAGAAGAAGATTCTCTTTTTTCTCAAATTAACTCTCCAGAAGAGATTTTCCGATTTTTTTTTGCTAATCATGTACCATTTAAATGCTAATCCTGTTTTATCCTATTTAATTTAACTAGTTGAATAATCCTCCATTAAGAACCGTAATGATCCCAATCTAACTGAGAGTAAGAGAACTAATCACACAGGAGGCCCTAAGATAACGTAGTCGGTCTCCTAATGACCGCGCACTCATGTCAAAGGCATTACTCTCACAGTGAAGGGACATCATCTGCCTGTGAAACTCATAATTGGACTAAACGTTGAGCTATGGGAAGACATTACACACGTCCTTCATTAATTTGGCCGCTGAAGTTCTACAGCAGTAATTGCCGGAGCAGGCCCGAAAAGGGTGGAGCTGATAACTTGAGTCTTGCCCTGAAAGACGACCAACGCCTATGAAGAAATTGGTACTTTGGTGCTTTTCTGCATTGCATCAAAGAGGCTTAAAGACACACACACACACACACACACACACACACCAGTGCACCCACACATCAATACATACTGCAGTGTGCCAAATATAAAGGTCCTTAATAGGACAATGGTTGTTCACACTCGGATTCATTTTTGGACGTATACTCTACACCGAAGGCAGGTGTCAGAACTGAAACCAAAAGGAAGGCCGTCCGTCTCTCGTATTCTCCTTGTACTTGTATTTATTGTACCGTGTGTAAGGAATCAAGTTACAGTCTTTCAGATGTGTCCATCATTTGAAATTTATTGTCCGTACTGAAGAAAGCCTGGCCACTGGGGAATCACAAAAAAAAGAGCACTCTTTAACTGTGTCTTGAAAAGACATCAAGAGAGGAACAATTGATTTTTTTGGCTTTTCCTAAATGTTGCACTGTGAACTAGCAGGGGGTCCTCCCTGTGGCTGCAGATTCAATAGCGAGATTCAAGAAGCAAGTGGTCATAACAGATTGCTTTAGTGTGGCAGAAAAGACCACAAAAAGTTTCTTTAACTTTTTAGTTTAGTTTGGGCTCTTATGGGAAACGTGGCTGTGTCAGTTCTTTTGTTCTTTTTCGTTTTAGCTTATTTTTTTGCCTTTTTAAGCTTAAATGCACGTGTCTTAAATGGCCTGTTGTCCTTTAATTGTTGAAAAAAAACTAGCTGACTAATAAAATGGATGATTTTACCAAAACTCGTCAGGTGTTTCTGGCAAAGGACAATGCTTGTGATGACTCTCACGGGGGAAACAACGAGCTAACACCGTAGCTGCTCCTCTTGCCTAGGGTCAGGGAGAGAAAACAACAAGGCTGTTGCCATGGGAGTCAGCAGGATCCTGTATGGTTGGAGCTGTGATTACTCGCAATGTGTGTTTAATTAATTAAACTGTGTGGAGAAGCCATGCTGTTCAGCCTTTTTTCGTCAGTGCCGATATGTCTGGTTTAGAGAACAACCTTGAAACAATCAAAATACGCAAACACGCTATGGGCTTTTCAGTTTTTTTGAATGTCCGGGGCTGGACTTTCTGAAACTGCTGGGTTTATTCCTGGGCTTAGCGTACTTAACAGTGCAAAACACGCGTCTTGTGAAAATTCAAATCTAGCTCAGGCAATTCTTATAATGTTGTAATCGAACCGTATCCAACTTATTGTCCGTTCTTTTTGTTTTGTTTGTTTTTTAGGATGCTTCCATTGCGCACAGATTCCACATAATGAGGGAGAAACACCCTGAAAGGTTTAACAGCAGGTGAGTTTTCATCACTAACACTTCACCAACACTGAATCTTAACTCCTTTGTGTCAGTTCTCAACTTGATCTCTGAACTAGACGCTCCGAATTACAATTGCATCACCTCCTTGTTTTTGGCAATTAATTCTGAGAACAGTCTAGATTTAACGTCTGCAGGTGATCGACCGATGGTTCTAACGCATTAGGATGTTGTAAATACATTATTATTTATATTATTATATACGTATTCGATGGAACAGGACAGAGAAGTCATACCTTACAGATATTGCATTGATATTTTTATTTATAATATGTATTCAGGTCTTTATATTCCATTTTTTCATGTAGTACATGATTTAGAAATCGTTTAGAAAGGAAAGATGGACAATTCTAATGCGGGTAAATCTGATGCATCACCCAAGTGTGGGGGCAATAGATTGTTTTGTTGAACTTTCTAGGTTGTATTCGCTTTCTATACTCGGAAATATTCTCATGAAAATGTGCAGATAAAAATTTACAAGACATTTTCATAAGCATTACTTAAACAATTTCAGCCTTTTTTCCATGGCAAGAGAATTTGGTGCTACATATTTAAATGGATCATAGATTTGTTCGTGAATTCTCTCTCTGCGAGTCTCAAAATGTGCTCACCTTCTTTCGATGAAAAAACTTAGTATCTATGTCTCTATCAATAATTAACATCCCAATAAGTCATCTGTTACAATACGGAGTAATTGGTTCAGTAATTGAATTTGCTTGGGTGGCTTGACATCATTTGTCTCTCAGAATGATGACACAGGCCCTTGTGCAGAGACTCCTGATAATCAAAGCCATACTCATAATCATATTTTACATTACTCTGTTCAGGGTTCGGCGATTTGCCCAGTGAAATCCAAATGTATTTTTCCTGCATTGTAATGAAATAAATGTTTAAGATTGTCTGCGGCTGACTGTCAGGTCTCTTTGTAAGTGAAATATGGGCTCATGTAACGATTATTGATAAACTACCAAGTTAGAGATCACTCGTGACGTGTAATTTGTAGTGTATGCGCGTTTGTGTTGGTGTGCGTGCGTGCGTGCGTGTTGTCAAGAGGGCAATATTTTAAGTCTTAATTAATGTAATTTATTTATCAGTAAGTTTTTTTATGTGTACCCATGTATATTTTATGTTTGTCTGCTGAATGTAAGGATGAGTCTTAATTAGATGAGTCTTGTTAATCATTAAAAGGCACGTCGGGTGAAATACGGTTTAAAAAGAGTAAATAAATATACAAATCCAAAGCCTTTCAAAAACGATGTCAAAATAGTACATACCTATGTATATAGATATTGTTTTATACTGTTCTGAAAAATGATTGAGATATTTTAAGCAAATTATACCATCTGTTATTTGAATTCTGTTAATAATTTAATGGAAGGAATGGGTTTAGGATCTTTCTATTACACACTATCCTTTCCATTTAAATAATGTATGATTATACTTTCTCAAGGTATTGTGGCTTTTGTGACATTTGTCCAGGGGGTTTCAGCTCCAGTATACCATCAGGACAATCAGTGGCAGTGGAGAGGGTTCATGAGTGCCAAACCGCTTGCTTTACACTGAACACAACGCAGCGGGGCGTACTGGTAAAGGGAACACAGCGCAGCGGGGCGTACTGGTAAAGGGAACACAACGCAGCGGGGCGTACTGGTAAAGGGAACACAGCGCAGCGGGGCGTACTGGTAAAGGGAACACAACGCAGCGGGGCGT
>JAOVYW010000108.1:5402182-5419210 GCA_025775045.1 Hiodon tergisus
GATGGCGCAGAACCGTGGATGCCGTGGGGGGCGCAGAACCGTGGATGGCGCAGAACCGTGGATGCCGTGGGGGGGGCGCAGAACCGTGGATGCCGTGGGGGGGGCGCAGAACCGTGGATGCCGTGGGGGGGGCGCAGAACCGTGGATGGCGCAGAACCGTGGATGCCGTGGGGGGGCACAGAACCGTGGATGCCGTGGGGGGGGGCGCAGAACCGTGGAGGCCCTGCTCCGTGTGGCCCTGACCCAGTCTGCCCTCTCATCCCGTCCACAGTGCCTACGAGCAGAAGCCTACCGCGGGAATGAAGCCCTCCAGTCCAGCCACTCCGTGTAGTACACCCGTTTCCCCTCTGCAGCATGCCTCTCCCAACACGGCCCCCACGCCCAAACCGGACAGGACCTATCCCCACCTACCACCCTCACAACCCATCCCAGACAGCTCCTTCAGCATGGACCACAGGTAACCTTACGTTGTGTTATAACCAACGGCTGAAACTGAAGTGCACGTTTATGCTGCAGAATTTTTCCTATAAACACGCATGCGCATTTGAATCTATTGAATCTAACTTTAGTTTCTGTAATTTTTAAATTACAGCAAATACAGTCTCTACAGTAGATGCTTTTTGGATTACACATTGTGTGATGTTGTGGAATTAACTCAAATAAGCAAATATCAGTCTGTTGAGAATGTTGTTGTTTTTCTCCGGTCAACTTTTTCATTCTCCTTGTTGGATTTCGCTTCGCACAGATTCCGACGCCAGCTGTCCGAGCCGTGTCACTCGTTCCCCACTCCGCCCTCGATGTCCCGGGATGGACGTCCGCTGTACCACAGGCAGATGTCGGAACCAAACATCCCGTTCCCCCCTCAGGGCTTCAAGCAGGAGTATCCCGACCCGTTGTTTGAGCACACAGCAATGGTGGGAGCCCCTCTGACTCAGCCTTACCCCCACGCCATGATGATTAAACAGGAGCCGAGGGATTTCACCTACGACTCAGGTGTGTGTGTTGAGGGGGCTCTCCGTGTGGATTACAAGCACTGGCATCTGCGGGGTATTACGTCACGAGAACAGAGAAATATGGGACTGGAAGGGGTTGTTTTTTTTGCCAACCACTGAAACACAGTATAGGTTTAAAAAAAACAAAATAAAATAAAAAACAGACTGCTGTCTCCATTGATGAGGGTGGTTTTTTGAAGGCTTGGAAGAAAAATGTACTTTCCAGAATCTCCTTAACTGTGGAGGAAGATTAGCTGCTTCCTCCTGTTAAAACCAGATAATTACCATTGGAGGAATGGAAATGTTTATAGAATTAAAGCATTATTTGCGCTGTGATCTGGTTTGTGCGTCTGTGCGGGGTCAGATGGACCCGTGTCATTTCCTGTGATTCTGTAATGAAGAGTGGGCCTGGGTTCACCACTTCACCCGCTCCGAGAAGGGGCCTAATCGCTCCCCAGGGTCCCCCGGGGGGGCTGGGAGCCTCTCTTTGGGATGAATGAAACCGTGGCAGCCTGGTGCACTCATTGATAAAGTGGAGGCTGAGTCGGCCTCCAGAGCGCCCAGACGGACAGGAATGTTGGCTGTCCTACTGCTGCTTCCTGTTCAGATTATTTTGATAAAGACGGCCGGTGCTCCTCCTCGGCCTGCCGCCTTGTAACGTGAAACCTTTCAAACCCCTGATTTCTGTTCTTCAAGGCCCTGCCTTGCCCAGTTCCAGGAGAGGAAGTCTACCGGGATAGAAGCCACCCGTGCTTAATGGAATCATCGACTTGTGTGTCAGATCAGGATGATTTCGTACAAAAATTGGGACAGGATGGCTGATTCACTGTTTTAAATTTTATTTTTAATATTCAAGAAGGCTATTTAGGGGAGCTTTTTTTTCTTCGTACTTTCATTATTCCTCCGTCTTAATTAAGAGCATTTATAAATGCAAAGCACGTCTACAATTTGCATTGTAACGAATCCTCCGTTTACCTGATGTGTACGTTGCATCAAATGATTTGTCTAAGTAGAACAGATTTGACAAGCGGGTCAAATGCATGTTAAAATGTTCCTGTAATTAGGTTCAGTGTTCCTTCTGCCTTACAATTCTGAACTCAAGAGTTGCTGTATAGTTGAATTTTTCGCACAGAATCTTGTTTGTTGGCCACTACTCTTTTTGGGAGGATAGAAGAGCAGGTGGCATTTTAATTAACAGTAATTTCCTGATTCCTAATTTATGGCCTCAAATTAACTGCATTAGTAGTTTTATTGAGTGGTTGCTTTATAAATGTTTTTACAGTTTGATTATAACGTGACCTATTACTTTAATAAATAAGGATTACCAAATAAGTTGCAAAATAGTTAGTGGAAGCGGTAAGATAAAAAAACGAAAGGGTCTCCTGTGTTACTTCATGGCACTTGTGAAAATGTACACAAGTGTTTACAAAGGATTGGCTCTCGGCATTCAAATTAAGTTTCTAGTATATTTACTTTGAATATGAGACAGAGCTCATTTAATGGAAGTGAGTTGAAACAATTTGCTGTTTGATCTGTAAAAACAAGTCAGAGGTAACTGGAGAAAATTGGTGATAGAATTGATGTTGTGGAAGCCATGTGCACTTTCTGTCCCTGGTGGTTCATGCCTTTGATTCAATAAGCGCGAAATGTTAACCAAAATCAAATTTCCCCATAATGTGTTTCTGGGTGATTTAATTTTGTGCCTTGGTAGAAGTTCCGAGATGTTACTGAGCCAAATAGAGATAGAGAAAGAGGATAATGCGCAACGATTCTTCTCCAAGAATATACGATATTGCTGTTACTGAACAAGATTAAAATTATGTCTCTTGCTGAGAGATGTCACCATAATGTCCCTTTGAGGTTTTTTTTTAAAAACATTTTTTTTGTGTGTTTACAGCAGAAGTGCCTAGCTGTCATTCTGTCTACATGAGACAAGAAGGATATCTAGCTCATAGCAACAGAACCGAAGGTAAGATTCAGTGCATTGTTTTATTAATTATCTCACTAAACGTTATATTTATTTTCCCCTCAAAGCAGTTTCTGTAGAATGCATTATTAATGGATATTTAAAATGATTAAATGAATACGTTATATGTGTAATGATGCTCATACCTATGAACTTTGAACAATACTTCCACGTCTTTTAGGTTGCATGTTTGATAAAGTGGCAAGGCATTTCTACGATGATACCTGTGTGGTCCCTGAAAAGCTTGAAGGTAATGCTTCCTTCTCAACCTTTATATCAGTTAATAATCTGCAAACAAACATTTGCTGCCCAGAGATGCACATTCGAAGGCAATCTCTTCCCATTCCCCAAGGTGACATTAAACAGGAGTCGGGTCTGTACCGTGAAGGCCCCACGTATCAGCGCCGTGGGTCTCTTCAGCTCTGGCAGTTCCTGGTGGCTCTGTTGGATGACCCCTCCAACTCGCACTTCATCGCCTGGACGGGGCGGGGCATGGAGTTCAAGCTTATCGAGCCCGAAGAGGTGAGTCCCGCTCTTTATTTTCTCAAATGCAGAGGACATGGAATCGGGAGTATGTTTATGCATGTCCAGATCACAGATCTGGTTATTATTTTTGATTTTGATTCGATCTAAAAATAAAATAAAGAGATGGTTTGCTATCATAGGAGATGCCTTCCTAGTTCTGTGCCACAATGTCACGGATAGAGCAGTTGAATGTCCTGAGACTGGTGGTGTGGAGACTTGGCCTCCGTCCACAGGCCCAAGTGTGCACCATCGGAACCACCAGCTGCAGCAAACAGGGGGCCATTCATGCCATCAGGTGACCAAATGTGCTGGCGTTGCACATTCAGTGGCCATATATTCTCCTCCTGGCTCTGGCAGGTGTGAAACATGAATACGTGGGGGACCGAGAAAAAAAACCCCACAAAAAAAAAAAACACAAAATCTCAATGAAAAGTGCAGGGAGACTAATGGACATGAGATGGGTGGTCTGAGGGACAGGTGCTGTAGCATCTGCCAGGTTCTTAGCTGTGTCCATTGTGACTTCTAGTTAACACCCGCCCCCTCCAGAGGACTGTGAACCTTTTATACTGTTTTTAATGATCATTTCTGCTAAGTACTGACGGTGTTTGTTTTTGCTTTGTGCATGGAATATATATTTAACCGGTTAGATATTCAAGCGTTTTTTGTGGGTTTTTTTTTTTCGTATCGAGTGTTGGTTAAGGACATTTTTTCTAGGAATGGCGTTGATATTTAAATAAAATTTCAGATTTTCAGCACACAGACATAGCATTTCAGTTTTAGCACATTGTCCACTGATGTTTTCATACCCCAAGCTGTTTCATTAGATTTTTCCCTCTATTTGGTTCTATTTGGTTGCTATTTCCCTATGAATTGGTAACTGCCTATAAACAGTGCATTCCCATCCTAACTCCTCCCATCTGTATGTCTCTCATGCGAAAGGTATCGGATAGTCAGACAGATAACATCAACTTGCAATATTAAAATAACTAGGCTTTATTTATAGGCAAATTTAAACTGGCTTGCCTAGTAACATTTAGCATTATTTTATAAAAAAGACATTAATCTCATTTTCTTACCTTCAAACTAGGGTTTAATTGAATAATAGCTAGTTACCTGCCAACCTTTGATAAGTAAGGACAAATCAATAGCTAGCAAGATTCTGCAATTTCCTTGCATTAATCCACGTATTAATCTTTCTGTATGAAGCTTGCTAATGTTGTTTTAATATGATTTACAACTGGCTATCTTCCAAGCCATAGTTTTTTTTATGTTTCTATAGAAGTAACTAAAACAGTTTAGTAATTTCTATATTCAAGTATTGATATGGGAGCAAAATAAGATCAATACGGTTTAAAAAATGATTAGCTACATAATGACTTCGAAAATCAGACATGGAGGTTAAGCAAAATGCCCGATTTGTTTCATTAAAAAAAAAAAAAAAAAACTGAAATGGTAAAATATAATTGGTGTTTAATTTGGATAAGAGCAAGAGCCCATTTCAATTTATGATGGCTAAAAATAAATAGTGGTTTTTGCTTTAGCCACGTGGATTCACATTCAAATGTAAAATTTACTACATGTAAAACACATGTAGTACATTTCAGATGGAGTAAATTTTTCCTTTTATCAACTTACACAATATGATTATTCTTTATTCAAAGGTGAAGACGGATGGTTTTATCGAAATCAAACCCCAGCCGTAAACAGAGCATGAGACTGTCTCGGAGTCTGAGGCTTAAACAAGAGTTCTCACTATGTTCGGACGAGAGGTTATTAGCTGGATGCACTGGGAAACAATCAAACTCTTATCGTATCTTTACGGGTGATGTCATTGTGGGTAGCAGACTGGTGCTTAACGAGCTCTGCAAAACCATTTTTTAATTAATCACGCGATTGCATAGACTGCGCTAATTCGTCCGAATTCTCGACTCGCTTAAATGGTTTCTCCCCAGCTATCGATATTTATTCGATATCGATTATATATGGATGTATTCGATTACCAAAAAACAAAGCCAAGTGAATAATTAATAAAGTGTGTGTGTGTGTGTGTGTGTGTGTATATATATATATAATATAATATAATATAACAGTAGAAATAGAAATAGAATCCAGAAGGAAGAAAATATTAAAAACCAACTTAAAAGTTTTATATCGTCATGAAAAGTGAAAATCATTAAGTATATCAATAGACTGCCTGCCTAGTCTTTTTTTTTTTTGTTTAAACCTTTTTATTACTCTAAAGCTAATTTTGTCTCTTTTTAAGGTTGCTCGTCGTTGGGGAATTCAGAAAAATCGCCCAGCTATGAACTATGACAAACTCAGCCGATCTCTGCGTTATTATTATGAGAAAGGAATCATGCAGAAGGTGAGACTCTTCTTTGTGCTACATTTGGGCCTTGATGTTTACGGATCAGAAAGTGAAAAAAGTCGTTTCGAGACTGTGTGTCGCCATCAATGCTAAATCCTTCTTTTTTTCTTTCTTCAAGGTGGCGGGAGAGAGATACGTGTACAAGTTCGTCTGTGATCCCGAAGCTCTTTTCTCCATGGCGTTCCCTGACAATCAGCGTCCCGTGCTGAAGAGTGACATTGAGCGGCAAATCAATGAGGAGGACACAGTCCCGTTGTCACACTTTGATGAGAATGTGACCTACGTGCAAGACGGAGGCTACTGCAACCCCCATCCCTACAGCGAGGGCTACGTCTACTGACGTCTGCTCAGTTGAACTTTCTCACTCATCCTGACCCGCCGTCTATTACCCAGGATGGAGACTGCACTTTAACGACAAAGATAGACAGTGTAAACCTACCGGGCCAAGTTGACCATTAATGCCGTGGCTGGTGTTTATTATGGGGGATTTATTAAGGTATGCCGTATTCTTACAACGTCAACAAACAAACAAAAAAAGTCGGAACATAGGTACGTTCAAAAAGGATTTTCAAAATCTTTTAGAAAATTGATTGTTCTGATCGTTTTATTTGTAAAAACAACAACAACGAAAAAATTGTGTTTTAACGTGTTCAACATGTGACACAGAAATCATTCTCTTCATTTGTTTTAGGTCCAGCTTCCTTCAAATATGTATAATTTCTTTTCTAACTGATTTAGATAATTAATACAATGTATTGTTATGAAATGCTTTCAAAATACTTTTATGGTGAAGTGAAATAATTCTAGACATGTTGGAAAGATTTCTGCAGAATGTTTTTAAAGATGTTTTTTGGTAAAGCGGTCCTCGTAAAATGTATATCAGTCAAAAATATGTCAAACAGTAAAACACTGGCATGTAAAAAAAAAAAAAAAACACTAAATTTATTTACAGTGTATGAGTGAATTAAGTGACCGTCACTGGACATTGCACTGGACATTGCACTGGACATTGCACTGGACATTGCACTGGACATTGGAAGGTGTTCTTTGAATTGATCAGGACTCAGTGTGCTAGTGTACTTCTTGCAGTTCTCTTTAACCTTGATGAAACGTATATATGACGTGGGGACCGGTTCTCGGTATTTCTTCCCTGAACTAGTGAGATTAAAAGTAATTCAAAGCTCCGGTTGAACTTAACGTTGAATCGAAAGAAATGGACGACGTAGGCGTAGCCAACAGGTTAATACATTCTATTTGTTTCGGAGTGCCGTGAACTTAACAGGAAATCCGTATTGATACGTTGTAGCAGTTGATGGAATTGAAAGTGAACCGTGTGAACTGACGGTTATACAAACAGTATAAAAAAATAACACGGGATATATATATATATATAGTAGTGCTGGCACTCATTTATTGAGAACCTTGATTACGATTGTAAAAATTTGTTCATTTTTTAATTTTCTCTCTTGATTCATACAAACCAACTGGCAACTGACAAATTAAATAGCACTGCATGAAGCTTGATAATCTTATATAATGGTCTTTAGACACGTTGGCTCCCGCGTTGTTTAGTCCCTTTTTTAATCACTAGTGTCATTTTCACTTATACACGCAAACCATTTGTAAAGGGTTCGATATATATGTACACTTCAGGTTTTACCTTAAACTCACCTATAACACAAGTCATTAAGGAGTTGGAAGCCAAACTGAAGAAATAAAAGCAAAAAAAAATAACAAAAAAAAATCCTTCTCGTAATTATTTAAACGCACTGTTGTGTGTATATATATATTCATATATATATATATATATATATATATATATATATATATCCATACACAATTAGGGGTTGTTTTCATGTTTCAATTTATCTGTAGTCATTAATATTAATTTATTTAAGAAAATATTAATATATATATTTAGTTGAATACACTAGTGTATTTTAATTGCAGATTAATACTACCGCCACTAAATTGTTTCAGACTACATTTTTTTGATAAAATGTGATGTGTCTAAAGACTAATGATCGAAACAACGTAAGTTAAATTGATGTATAATAAAATAGTATCACATTTTGTAAAACAGATTATGCATTTTTATTGACTAAAGTACACTGTTTTTTTTATTTTATTACTAGCATTTGACAGTTAACATCCTACCAAATAGTGTATCAGATGTTATAGGTAACCACAGAAGGTTATGATATAAAATTTAGGATTTAACCTAAAGGAATGACTACCCACCACACATAGCGATGGCAATAAAAACACAATTAATAATTAAGGAGCATTTTTATTAATTATTTGCATGGCCAGTTTTGTTTCTACCATGGAATCCATTGACTGAAGTATGACTGGTTTAACCATATAGGGCATTATTTATTTATTTATTTTGGAGCCAACATAGTTTATATGTAGACAATGCAGAGAATACTCACGAATTCAAATGCGTTTTAAATTTTTTTTATTTTCTTGTTTTGAAAATAACAGAAAGTGAAATAAAACGTTTTCAGATGACGATTTCAAGAATCACCCCTAGCGCGGATCCATTTTATGGATTTTTGAACTCACTTCTGGTTCAAATCTGTTTCAGGCCCCACGTTGTCTCTAAATCTGAGGTCGTGGGTAGATATTGGCAGTTCACCTTCATTTTTACGACTGCAAGCAGGACACAAATCATTATGGTTTATTCAAACTTCAAAATTGAAATCTTATGCAAAGGCGCCCTGTTTTTAAATACGGTGGTGTTGTCTAGCGCCATCAGGGAAATGATTGTCCGTGAGCTCTAAAAAAAAGGTCGACTTGTGTTTCAGATAAACACTCAGTGGAATGAAGCGCTGTCTGGCCCTGTTGTGATCAGTCATGTCATCACTGTGGTCATTAGTCTAGATTCTTTAAAATGGCATTTCAAATGAAGATCAGGCATTAGCCACGATGCATAGAGTATCTGCATTCAAACAGCAACACTCATCGAAGGCTATTCCTGTGATCTGTGCTTGTAAGTATTATCTTCTGTCTGGGGCTAGCAGATGGCCGCTATTTCTTGGGCATTTGCAAATCCATTATGAGAATGGCCAACATTTGCCAGGGTCAGTTTTATTTGTGCCCAGCCATCCACGCTTTTGTTTGCAAAGGCTCTTAAACTCCATTTTTGGTTCACGTCTCCATGTGTTTGCTCAGGTTAAAAGGTTTGCGTTGCTCACCCTACGGCCTGATTGGCTACGACACAGAGATATTTGCAAAGTGAAATGAAACTCAGCTGTTCAATGTAGCAAATGTGTTTGAACTTTCAAAACAAGTTGGCTTTTAATATGCCTTGTTTACCCATGTGAAAGCTATAAGTCTGCTCCTATCTCTCCGGCCGGTGTCCTTAAGTGACAAAACCAGTGACCATAAATCTTTCAGGATTAATTCCTTGGAACAACAATGGTTTATGAGTACAGCAGAGGAAAGAGAATTTGACGAAGGAAAAAGAACACCTACCAGATAAAAAAATTATTCCTTATTTTTTTTGTCTTGGAGTACACAATTAAGAAATGATTAAGAAATGTAATTTAAGGTATTTTGCAAATGGCTTTATGAATTAAAACACATCTTGATCTTGTTTTCCCGAAGAACAACTTTAGCAGCCAGAAGGTAGAATTCTTCCTTCAAGCAGCAGAATGTTAAAACAAACATTATTTAGAGTGTTTTTTTTTTGTTTTTTTTGTTTTTTTTGCCTGGGTAGGTTAATAAGAAAAATTGTATTCAGGCATTGCTGGTGGTTCAAACAAATTACTTTCCCTCAATGGATGTGTTCCTGGATGAAAGAGTATCTGACACAAAGTTGCTATCTATGAGTATGACAGTAATATATAGCAGATTATCCATGTTTATAAAGCTGTGAAATTGGATACAGAGGTGCCCTATAGCTTTTGGTGAAGAGTAGTTTCAGGGTGAAGGCATAATTCAGTAAGCTAAGTTAATATGATCTATGACAGAAAAAGAGGACCTAATAATTATATCCATATCCAGACGGTGCTGTCTGGTGTTCATGTGTTCATTTATGTCAGTTAGGAAAATGTCATTAGATTCCAGCCATCATTTGCAACTTAAAAACAAAAACAAAAAAAACTAACATGTCCCTGTGTTAAATTAACTGTTAATGTATAAATTACCTTCTCAAAGTTCTTTGTTGTAATAAGTGAAACAGTGTAATGCCTGTTTGTAAAAATGTGGTATTGTGCGAGTGTGTGTGTGTGGGGGGGGTGGAGAAATAATTTTATAAGTGTTTGCTTCACTCGCTGAAAAGACATCATCTTAATGTTGAAATTTGACTTTGTTTTGCTGCGCTGTTTTCAGAAAAGTCGTCTCAGAAATATTTGCAGTGAGAGTTCTATCTTGCAGCTTTGGCCCTGTGCATTGGTCTAGGGTTTGGGGGCACAATCCAACAGTGTTCCGTTCAGTGACTGCTTTTTAACAATAAGCCTTTTAACAAGTCACCCTAAATAACGATATAACGAAGAGTGTGATTATATATGGCAGTAAAATTGGCTACAGCTTTCTAATAGCAAACAGCAGTAGTAAACCATTAAAATTAGCTGGTTGTCCCGCTCCATCCTGAGGGCACTTAGCACGGCCCGTGCACTATTAGGTGCACGTTGATTGACTGGTTATTCTAGGAGGAGGGCGAGTCAGATGTACAGTAACCCTGGCATGTCGCGTCGCAGCGTGCGGCGTCTGCAAGCGTTCTGCTCTGCCGTTTTGTACACAGAACAGGAGGCTGTTAAAATCACCGGCCTCCTCAACGCGGCAACGACGCTCGTTTCTCCGCGTGTCACACCGCGTTGCTGGCACGCAAGGTGCCTCTTCACCTTCTACAATGTCGTTTGATCTCTGATATCCTGTCAAGCACAATGAATCTTACATTAGACCGTACGCGGTCAGGTGGTCAGCCATCTGTCACCCGGCTCCTAAGACCCGAGAGGGAGAGGGGCGATTGTGATTGTTGAAACAGGCTTGCCCTGGTCAGCCGCGGGACGTGTTTAGCCCGTGCATGTTCGAGCACGTGCCTCTGCTCCCGACAAACAGAGGCATCGCTTATGATACCCATCGCTATTCAACATTTGTTTAATATTCATTTTCACTTGACATTATTCAAGTGAAATCAAACATCTGCCATGCACCCAGTTTTGTCTCTGGGCATAAAGCAAAGAAAATGGTTTTTGTCTTAAACAGTCTTTTTCAAGCCAAAGGCAGATCTCAGATTAAAGAGTCACACAAGCCGCTTTTGGAGTTTGATCACTGTATGGTCTGAACACTCGCCCTGTGTCGCCTGAAGATGACTGATGCGCCGGAGGTAAATTTAGACCAACACGCATTAGTAACTACCTTACTTTCCAGGAATAGGTTTAATAAGAAAATTAGAGATACTTTTGGTTAATTCATGCAATTTCTCTCTCCCATGCATAGTTTTTGCATTTAAATGGATTCCATGTATTGATACCTAGTTTGAATGTCAAATGCAATAAAATAATGCAGTTATCACCTTATGAATCTTAATCCTTCAATCACAACCACAGTCTTCTCTGACGCTAAACATGTCCTGCAATGTCATTTTAACTCATTTAAAATTTCACTCTACTTAGTTTGCTGCGGAACGATAGTTTAATGGAAATAGTTGAAGTTAAAAGATCATAAATTGTAGGCAAATAAATTCTCCCGTACACAGTTTTGCTGATAATATCTGAGACAAACTGAATTCTTGACTGGATAGTTGTTTATATATAGAAAATTGGCTAGAAATTCACGCTGCAATAAATGTAGGAGACAAAGATGTCTCTCAGTTCCATTTTTAAGGCCTACGTTCCCACAAAACAGAAAACAAGCAAGCCTTCTTCTCTACGGCCATTCCAGTAACAAAGAGCTTGTGTGATATTGTCAACTGCATGTTACCAGAAATAACGGCTAAATGCAATTGAGTCATTTTAAGCAAATAATTACATTTCAGACTATCTAAAAACAGATCCTGATTCATACAAATCCAGTATTCTTCATAATAAGTCGCTCCAGTGGATGTTCAGTCAGCCAAAACCCCTGTTGTCTTGGTTCTGGCCGCAGAAGGCAATGAATCGAATCTTGAGCCAGGACAATATGCTTTTTCAAAGGCCTCTCGTCTGCAGCCAATAGTTTTTTTGTTGTTTTTTTTTTTTTTTAAAGGCAGTTTGTCTCACCTTTTAAGACGACAGAACTCAATAAGAACACAAGTAGACACAAAATGTCATGAATTGACATAAAAACATTTTAATTACACTCAATCAGAGAAAATCAATCCGTAAATGTCAACAAAAAAAATAGTTTTTTTTTACAATATAAATACAGACTGAGTTCAATAAATAAAGGTGAAAAACTTCCCATCCTTTTTTCTTGATTATGCTAGATAATATCAATAAAATCATTGAGGAACATTTGAATTGATTCAAGCATTAAGACAGTGCTAAAATAGCTCAACGCATGTCATATTAAATAACTCTCTCAAGGAGGTATTTGTCCCAGGGCCAGAATTCATATGTAGACTTCTGGCCGATGCATTTTAAACATATGAAAATAATAACAAGATGCTTGTTTACCATAGTATTGTGTCTGTGTGTGAGTGAGTGTGTGAGTGAGTGAGAGAGAGAGAGAGAGAGAGAGAGAGAGAGAGAGAGAGAGAGAGAGAGAGAGAGAGAGAGAGAGAGAGAGAGAAAGGTGTGGTATAGAAACAGCATTATTTATTTATTTATATATTTTTTTTAAGTTTAAACAGATGGTTCCTTATGTGATGAACGGAAGTGTCTGTTAACTCAGTTGGCTTGCTATTGGTGGCTGGCGTCCAACGACAACAACAGGATTGGAGAGTGTGAGCAACAGTGCAGTTTGCTATCTTCAGATGCACTGTGAACAGAAGGAAAACAGGCTGCACATACTGTTGCGCGTCGTTCCAGATCCTCCTGCCAGATAAGTTCACAATAGGCAATGGTTCCTCTTGGCTCTTCCCAGTCCAGGCATGTGCAAGTGTTTAAATAAAAAAAGTGAGGATCACAATTCTTCATACGGAATATCAGCCAAAGATCACAACCTGAGAAAAATGCTAATTTGTATTTGTTGTGTTTCTTTTCTGCGTTCTGGCACATGCAAATGTAAATGGTAAGTGATGCTGTTAAGTTAAATTTACTATGGGTTCTCAGAAATAATGTGAGGATCAGAAATAAAAATAAATATTTAACCATACTACCAAAAAGATGCTTAATTTGAGTCAACAAGGTCACGTCACAAAAAGTCACAAAAAGTCACAAAAAGTCACAAAAAGTACTCAGCATACATGTTTAATATGTTTGGGATTAGAATCTGGGTGCTGGTTCAGCTCAACAGGGTGAAGTTGTGCATTTATAAACTCTGACTCAAAAACAATTGAATTGTACAAAGGAAATATTTTCATTAGCAAGTGCACAAGCTTTTGCCATCATTTAGGTAAAAAAAACAAAACAACGAAACTGATATTCCTACATTGACCACTTTAAATTTACACAACATAATGTGCCAGTACAGAAGTACAGTGAAGAAGTAGGTAATGTTAGCTTTCAATATCAACCCGAAAAAGGCAACAATGCAGTCGTTGCTGAATTCTTGATGGAGCTTTAATATTAAAAGGCTCTTAGGTTTCGCTGTAAATAGTTTTGTTATACTTGACATCTCCGGTTAACCCATTTGAGAAACACTTGCGTGTAATATTAGTAAAGGCGAATCTCGTGTGTATTCAGACAAATTGTGGAGGGAGCCCCCCTCTGCACTTAAATAGAAACAACAGTACGGCCATATACCCCTGAGGTGCTTTTGGTCCCCATCCTGTTAGATATCGAGATTCTTGGATCACCGAAATTGCCTTCGAAATGAAAGAGACACATTGTAGACGGGGGTCTCCTCCATATGGTTTTATTTGTGTGCATCTGGCACAGTAAGCGGCATACAGTTACCAACCTATATTTCCAGTTTTATTCTCACCTCGCAATGAGAACGAAATGTGAAAATTGAAGGCAGAAGGCTTGTGTGACGGGATTAATTAGACGGGGCCAAGTGGAGTCACACTCCTCACGGCAACACACTCGAATCTTCAATTACACACTGCACAGAGCAATTAAAAGCTCCCTCTCCTCTCTGTCCCACAGGGTTACCTGTTACTGGATCTCTCTCTCTCTCTGTCGGAGCCCCTCGGGTGCCCAGTTGGACTGCAAGTGTAATCTGCAGGTAGGTAATTACAATTGATCAATTGTTGTTTGAGGTGAAACGATTTGGTTGTTTTAGCAAGGGCCTATTTTCATTGTAGGCTTTGTAGGCTCATTCATAAAGCTCAGGACAAATCCAGGTTAGAAAATCAGTTATTTAGTTTTTTATATTTATTTCTATATCTTTTATTTTGTTTTGCAGTCATTAGAAATAAATAAAGATGCCAGCCATCTGATGAATAAAATACACTGCTCTTCCTATTTGCCTGTCTAGTTTCTTGCAATACAAATATTTAAACACATGCTAACAAATATAGCATTCACACACAAATATTTGTGCAGTGCTATTTAAAAAAATGACCTGAATCTTTGATACGTAGCGTATTCTGTGCCTGACTAAATGGAATGGAGTCAACCTATGCCTGAATCTAAAGCCCAATTTCTCTGCCATGAGGAAACGAACCATAGGGCAGTTGTCCTACAAAGGGCCATTACCTCAATCCATTTCTGTAAGGACAAGCCGAGAGGCTGTGGACAACGATTTTGCCTGTTACTTCTCTTGCCAAAAGATACTACCAACAACCTTCCAGATTTTCTGAACACTCAGAGTCCAGTTGACTCATTTAATGAGATCTTGCATGTCATGTCATTCAAATGTAGAAAATTAATTTAAGAACCGGAACCAGTATTAATTAATGTCCGTGCAAGGGTGTGCTCTAAAGAGAGAAAAAATATGTTGAGTAATTTGCCTGGAATGTGAGTTTTTGACGTAATGGCAGTGATCAAAGTGACAGATTTAATTAAATAATAAGACCCAGGAAAAACGTAATCCACAGCTTTCAGATACCACTAAGCAGAAGGCAGTTGAACAGGATATTAACAACCCTCTTTTCAACCAATCGTGTTGGTCAACCATTCACAGAGGATGTGAAATGTTACCAAATTTTAGAAAAATAGAAAGGCTTCTTTTTTGACACATATTCTGTTGTGCTGCCCAAGTCAGGGTGGTACTGAAAAATCCAACCAACATTCTACATGTTCAACTCAGTGGGCGATGTTGAAAAAAACCAAAACAATTAGATTTCCCAAAATAAGGAAACGTATATATTCCTTTGCCATTGCCTTTTTGTACTGGATAGGCATTTTATTTTTATTTAAAAGGACCATAATTCACAATGTGATTGAAATCTATGCAAAACTTTATCAGATTTTAAATGGTGACAAAGTTCCGGAGAAGGGTCTTATTTATTTGTTATGTTACATTTAATATTAAACAGACCTCACAAGGAAATAGAGCTGTAAGCAGAACTGTGAAGATTTCCAGTGTCCAGGTTTATATTAAGGCTATATTTAAGCTATATTTATATATTTAAGCCCAGTGGGTTACAAGGGCTGCAGCCCAGGGCCCCATCATCTAAGGAGGCCTACAAGCCTGCAAGGAGTAGCAGAAGAATGATTTCATTTACAGGGAATATAATTTCTTCTACAGCCTGCAGAAGTTTTCTGACGCACATAATGTGATTGGACCAGGTAGTATATGCGCGTCTGCCGGCTGGGGGGGGGGGTTCCGTGACACAGGCCTTTTTCGGGGGCCCACGGACCAACCGCGCCCTTTTAGAAAACCTCAGGAAGCTGTGCTCAGGCAGTGTGGCTCTCTCGATCACACGACGCCGCCTGTCATGTCTCTGCAGAATGAACGTCCATGCCGTGTGAATAGCACGCAGACAGTGTTTCAGATTAACACTGCCCCAGGCCCCTACACGTACCTTAACTCCGCCCTGTCCATGCCGTGCTTATTTTAATTTTAATTCTAATTATTTTCAAAGGGGCTTCTCTTTCAGTTGAGTTTCTAGATCAATTGAGATGTTGTTGCAAATAATTCTTTAGTTTCCATATTGGGTGAAATCAAACCTTTTGCTCTTTCTATGTATTTGGCGTTGGTCGTATTACGTGTCGACCAATGCAATACTAAAACAGAATATGTGGTATTGTAATCATAGCACATGCTATGCCGCTGCACTTTTTCACCACGAAGACCTATTCACCACTCACAATTGGACCATTTACACTGGGCCTTCAGTGATGGGTACGCCTTGTTACTGCCCACCTCCACACCGGACACTGGGCTGACAGAGATTTATGTCTCTGTTGTTCTCCTGCTGTCAAGCGGCTGCATCATCATGTAAAATGTGGCAGTGGACCAAGCCTTAACGGGTGGCACGGACAATGTTTACTTGATCAAAAGCTGTGCAGAGTCTATTTTCTCTCTCTCTCTCTCTCTCTCTCTCTTTGTCTTCTTCATCCCAGAACGCCTTTTAGCTGGGAGCTGTTTACAGTGGCTTTCTCCAACAGAAATAGAAACCCTTTGGTAGGATACCCTCAGGCTGTGTTTTCTCCAGCCAAAACCCAATCATTTCACCACACAAATCTTCGCAGCCTATTTCTACAGTTTTCATCTATCGGAGTACACGTTGTAGATTTTTCCACAAACAGCTTGTTTACAGTAAATAGCTTATTAGAAACTCTGCAACGCAGCATGAACATTAATAACGTATAAATTGTGACTGTACTGAGCGTTATGGTCTTAACTGCTGCAAGATGAAACCATTAAAAGCCCAGCACATCAGTTCGCTGATGGATGCCATGTCAATAGAGCTAACCAGTGGGGCGTGTCAAACGAGATCCCCACAGGAAGATCCAGAACTGAGTCCTGGGGTGAGAGCATGGTCTTCTGGTCTTTTCCTGAGATGGGCTAAATGAGGAGACTGCGGTGCACGCACACACACACACACACATACACACACACATACACACACCCACACACCCACACACACACAGACACACACACACACACACACACACACACACACGCACACACAAACCCACACACACACACACCCACACAGACACACACCCACACACACACACAAACACACGCAC
>JAOVYW010000108.1:5421147-5436049 GCA_025775045.1 Hiodon tergisus
CTCTCTTTCTCTCTCACTCTCTCTCTCTCTCTCTCTCTCTCTCTCTCTCTCTCTCTCTCTCTCTCCCCCTCTCTCTCACTCTCTCTCCCTCTCTCCCTCTCCCCCTTTCCCTCTCCCTCTCCCTCTCTCTCTCTCCCCCCCTCTCTCTCCCTCTCTCTCCCTCTCTCACTCCTGGTTCCCCTACAGCAGCACGTTGGCTACACTGTTTTCGGCACGGAGAATCTGCCTCCTCTGCTGTTCTCCCCCAACCTTGCGCACCGGCGAGAGCGTTGTACCATCAGCACGCTCCGTGCAACCACCGCCAGCCTTTCTCCAGGCATCATTTAACAGGCGTGTCTATGTGATTTCATCAAATGTGCCTATGTGTGTGTCTTAACCTTCGGTACAATCAAGTGGTCCGTTATCATTAATCTGTGGTTATATTGGCAGACAAGCTTATCCAAGAATGTTGCACAGTAGTATGTTAAAGACTTGCCGTTTCGAGGTTTGGGGTGTGAGTCATTGAGATGAGTTAGTTGAATAAGGTGAGTAAGGTGATGAGCTTATTTCACAAGTAAAAGAGCATCTTTAGGTGCAGAAAAAGCTACTCATTTATATATATATATATATATACACATAAAATGTGTAACATTTGCAGAAAAAATGTTGTTAAGAGCAAGCCCTTCAGCACATTAAAACAATAGGTACCATGGCTGTACAAGGGCAGAGGTTTAGAACTGATGTTTTCAGACATAAACTTACACAAACAGAGGTGATTTTTCATCCGTAAAATGACCCTAAATAAACGTATCAGTTAGCAGCCTTGTGTGCGTGCTGTACTGTCGAGCCCTGTGCGTCACTGTTAAAGACACTCGGAGCGCAGAGGAGCAGGCCCTGTTGATTACTGTACTGACGGCCCGCCGTTTGTCACCGCTCGCTCAAACTTCATCGCTGAGCAGCAGGCATCCCTGATTACTTAATTGCTTGTAAGAGCTCATTAAACCTTCCTATCCATCATGGGACGTATGGCGGAGATCACCCTGAAGTGAGGGAGAGGGAGGCAGAGATTCATCACTGCAGCAGGCCCGGCTTTGGGCTGCTGGAAAATCCAGCGGAAACTTTCAACACTCGGCGCCTGACGCGAGCTGCTAGGAAACGTGCAGGGGCTTCATCGGGCCAATGGCGGTACCAGGGCAGATCTGCGGCACTTGACTGCTCCTGCCTGGTTACAAACACTTTCAAATTTCGCTGAAATGCCACGCGCCCTTCAGACCGCGATTCGCGTTGCGCGGATATACGCGGGCCTCGAGTGTTTAAAGATAACCGTCAATTCAAGCGGCATGAGAATGCCGGTGAAATCCGCGCTCAATGCAAGTTTTGTCGCAGTTTCTATGCGAGCGCCGCTCAAGGGATTAAGCCTTGGATATTTAGCAGCGCGACTTTCGAGAGGATGGTGCAGTGCGGAACATTAAAGGTCTTGTACTCTCTAAGACCTTTAAACTTTACCAGGTGCAGGATAAGAATGTGATGCTGCATGCATGTATTAATTGGCGATCATTTGCAAAACGGGTGAAAAAAAAAGGTCTTTTGCCAAAAGCAAGTCTTACGAGCCTCCAGCTGGGGTTGTCAGGGGCAGGCTTATTGGCACTCTGGCGGCATATGTTTGGTGCCAAGAACACCATTGATTTGCATTTCTTTTATATCAATTTAACAAAGCAAAAATGCTCTTTCTTTTCTAGAAATGATCCAAATTTGAGTGTTGCAATTAATCACAAGTGAAATATATTGGCGCATGAAAAGCCCTAATTTTGGTTGAGAAATTTTGGAAAGTGGGAGCAATCATTTACGTGTGTAACATCTGCACAGAGCCTCCATTCTGTTTGATGAATGTTCCTTTAAGGCTGTGTGGCTTGGTTTCAATTAAAGCGATTTGAAGGGTAAAAAAAAAAAAAAGACTAGCGGTATGATATGTGAGGTATTGCAAAAACAATCAGTCATTTAGGGAAACTCGTGCTTTTTTCCTTTCGTGCAATACAATTCACCCAGTGCCTACGAGACGTAGGAGTCCATGAATCTGTTGTTTTAGAATGCCAGTATATGACTGATTTTATCCGTTAATGGATCAAATCATCATAACAAAAATATTTTGTGTTCGTACGTCAGAAATATTGGATAAGTGGTTATGGAAATCAAATTAATAATGAAAGAATGAAATCCAAAGATTAATGGGTTCAAAAGAACTATTACCGGTATATTGTTTAAAATGTGTTTTAAAATACTAAATGGCAAAACTGAATTAAATATAATCTGGCATACCCACTAATAAAATATCAATTGAATATATTCATATGCTGTTAACATTGGCATTTTTTGACCTTTAAATTTGAAAAATTTATGTTTTTATCACATTTGACATCAAATAAAAGACCATAGGTCAAAGATGTGACGTGATTTTAATCAAAATAATTAACATGACAACAGCAATGTAGAGATAAGTGGCATAGTTTTGCAACAAAGAAATAAACACATTTTCACCCGACTGCAATTTCTGTCAGCTGCCACATTGTTTTCTGTTGCAGTAGAAAACAGTGTGGACTGCTTTCCAGGACAGCGTTTTAATTCAGTCTGCCACTGTGTAGTCCATTGCATTTGCAAAAACGTTACCGAGATTCAGTCCATTCGGTGGCACAGATTCACAATGGTAATTACGCAGAGGACGTTCAACAGCAAAAACAACAAAAAATACAAACGTCTTCTATTCAGCACTCTGCTAATTATATGTAAGTAGGGCTTTGTGTAAGACTGTGCTGTTGGTAGGGTAACTGACTTTGGGTTAGGCAGTTTTGTTCATACTGAGATGAAATTCCATTGACGAGAGCAGCCATGATTACTGCAATTGCTAATTTAATAACAGCCACCCACTTTATTCACATGTATATAAGCATTGTTTAGTCTCACATAATAAAGGAAAAAAAAATCTCTTGAGGTAAAATGTATTGGCATTAAAACCTTGTTGATGTATCTTTTTTTTGCGTCTGTAAACATTTTACTAAATTAAATTTTTTGGTCATGTGGGTTAATACTAATAAAATAAGTAATAATAATAATAATAATAATACTAATAATAATAATAATAATCATAAGAAGAAGAGGATTTTGCTTTACCATTACTTTTACATATATACATGCATACAGTATGTACATACAGTCAAACTTGTATTGTGGTTAGTTAAGAGGGGACAGTAACTACCACACTGTTTAATAGCCCTAACACAGTAATGAGGTCATGCGCAGCCGCTGTGCTGAAGTGCCCCAAGCCATGCACTGGAAAAATGTCTGAAAAGGCAACTTCTTAATGAACGGCATGCTACCCAAACAGTGGATTAAATTTGGTTCTCGTACACCCCCACGTTTATATCCCTCCTCTTACAAATCCACCCTCTGTTACAAATACGCTCTCACTTTCTGCCCTAAGAAAGATCCCAAAGGATCAATATTTATGAAGGGAAGGACAATCTCCACCGAAGGCTTCACGATCAACCTCATTCTCTCTGGGATCTGAGAAGGCAACGTGAGGCCACAGGTAAGATTCACTTAATTAAGTCTCTTTAATGCATTGACTCTTTTAATGTGGGAGAGTCCCGTACATATTCTGAAAAAGATAACAGGCGGCAATCACAACATGAACAATTAATTAATGCAAACTTTTAACAATGACCCTACTTTACAACTTCAACTTTTTTCCCCTTACACCTAACATTTTCTAGTTTTAGGGGGCAAATTTCAGAACTTTTTTTGAGGATAATGATTTACAAAATGCCTCTCATCAAAGAATTCATTAACAACGAACATTAATTAAGAAATAAATGAGTAAACACCAATATCAAATCTCAGCACTGTGGAAGTGAATTCATTATGTGCTGTAATGATGTTTGAAAGGGATTTTAGCACCTCAGTGGGGCTCTTTCAAACCCCTTACCTCTTAGGCCGTTGCTTATTTTGCAACCCTTTGTTGTTAAACAACAAAGAGAATGGGCCCTCATAATGTTATATTAATCAGCAGATTAATATTTCAATTTGATTTTCTTTATAGTTGAGGTGCTGGTGGCATTTCCATTTTCCCTCCATATGTGCAGTGATGTTAAGTGGTATCATTACCATTTTCTACCTGGGGGTTCCAGAGATAACAGGCAGCAGTGATAGCTCTATTCTAAGGAGAGAGGGGAGGATTGGGTAGCTCTCATGCATTTTTAAAACATTGTTTGGAACGGCATCACATCCATTATTTTATAAAATAGCAAAAAGCTGAGTCACAGATTTTCCTTTTTTAACCGGGGGGGAGGTTTAGACCGGATTGTCAGCCTCGGAAAAACACGCAAACGACAAGTGACAGACCCAGGTTATTGCCTTGCAGACATTAAAAGTTATTACTGCCTTGTTTTTCCATGCCAGTGCTACACTGTTCGCAAACATTTTCAGTAACGTTCCAGACGTGATGTCAGTATGGTCAGGACGTCTCAAATCTGCACACCCATTCTGAACATGACCCGGTGGGCAGGCACTGTGTGGTAGCCAGAATCGGCGGCGACACATTGACCTCGAAGAAGGGGAGATGTTGACACTGTGGTTCCCAGCGGTTTCACCAGCGACACGCCTTTTTGAGCGAGCCCACAGCATCAGAGGCGGGGAGAGTGAGAGAACTCTCTCTCTCTCTCTCTCTCTCTCTCTCTCTGTAACAGACAGCTGGTCCCCCTCCACTTCAATAATGTGGACTCTGGATCAGCGGAGCAAGTTGCCAGAGTTAGGTGACTAAACCGGTCCAAACAGCTGAATTAGTGGGGAAGCACCTGATCTGCTGGAATGCCAAGCATTTAGTACCAATGACACGGCCTGTCGGATCCCAATCCATCATCTCCCAGATGTGCCACTGATGCAGGTCAGACCTGCTTTTTTATTTAATTTATCGACAGTGGATAAATGGTCTTTAAGGACTTTAAGGCCATATTATGCCTGTTATCAAATATCAAAAACAGATTTACTCAGATTTACAGCTGGTGAGGTTTACAAGTAATTTAGGTAAAATATTTTCTTTTTTTTCCCTCTTCAGTCCATGTGAAGTTTTGTTAATTTGAGTTCAGTCATCCACATTACTCCGGCATTTAATTGTGCACCTCTCAAAAAAACAGAGTATCTCAATTACATAATGGTTCATTTGTCATAAACATCATTCAATCTGAACCAAAAATAGCGTAAGTGCAAAACAAAAATTGAATGACAAGTCACTTAGTAATTGTTCATGTCACCTCATTAGTCTATGATAAGCATTATTTAAATTTCCCAGCGGCTCCCTGGAAACATTACTGAATCAAACTATTGATAGCATGTGAAGTGATATCACTATGCAACAAATACAATATTAACATCATTAAGTATAACAGCTACACAATAACAACAAAGTGTAGCACTTTCCAACAGAATTACCCAACTGGCGTAAATATTTCCTCTCAGAATTTCACTAGCAAAGGGACGAAAAGCCAAAGAGTACCGCGGGAAACTGTGCCGCCTGGAATTAAATCAGAACTCTGACCCCACCTGCTGGGTCTCACAAAAAAACCATTAACCATTTAACCATTTATGTCACGAAGGGAAAACTACAATTTCACATGTCAATATGACGTTTTCTCGCATTGCTAATTCACTGCCGAATGCGGGACAGGTTTTGCCTTCCAGGTGACCTCACAAAAACAAGAGCTGATATAGGGGATGAGCCCACCTCTGGGCTCAGGGTCATTCAGTGGGGTCTGTTTATTAGGGGTCAACACAGACACTTAATGGACCTTAATTCCCTCAGTGACCTGTACGCTCCCCCCCCCCACCCTGTATAATCAGTCTCTGATAAACCCCTTTCACAGTGAATTGCCCACAGCTGTGGGCCCCTTGTCACATTGGCACCAGCGCACTGTCATCAAGCCTGCAGCCTATCTGACCTGCTAATTTGGAGCATATGTAAGTGCTCTTAAAGTGGCGGGGCTTTTGACATGCCACAAACAGCAGCTGTTGCAGCTGCCCTCGAGAAGCTTTATTTAATTCAATTACATCTTTTGGAGATATGTAAACGAGGAGACTCTAAGAGGGTTGATGGAGGGGGGGTCCGGGATTGTTGAAACACCCAAAGCAAACCCCCCCCCCCCCCCACTACCCCACCCGTACTGTAGAAGCCCAGGTGGCTTGATAGGCAAATGATTGGGTGAATATCTAAAGCCCCTTTCAGCAGGGGGAGACTGAGAGGCTAATCAGGGTCAGGAGCTGCTATCACACTGATCAGATCAGCTCAGCCCCCGGGCAGCACTGCAATTAATGCAGCTTTGTAAAGGGAGAGAAAATATTCACCATCTGGCAATTAGGGTTCATAGGCTCTCCGGGCTGAAATGCAATTGTGATCTTATTCTAACCAGTACTGGAGAACATAATACCACCCTCAGCCCAGTTGTGGCTCTGTGGCTCAGCGCTGGAATGAACGGCTGTAATCCACGGCAATTCAGCCGCTCCACTCAGCCCTTCAATGGAGAAATAATAATGATTTCTTTTTGTGTGAAACTATTTACATCCTTGGCTCTCTCTACCAGCTGCAGGGGCAAACCCCTGAGAGAGCCTCATATCACCATGATCCAATTAACCCTTGTGCTTGAAAGGAGCAAAGGTTGTCGATTACACACCACCGTGTTTTTAGCACTGGTGAATGCCCCCGCGTACGAAAGGAGCAAGGAACCATTTTTTTCCCTTGTTTTCAAATTGGTTTAAAAATAGTGGTAATGACAAAGGCAGTACGTAGCTATTGTATTTATCTCTTACTGGAAACCATTTAGTTGGCCTCTTGATGAAAACTTGAACTCTGAAGCAACTCTATAATTAATATGATATGAATGGTGGAGGAGGAAAGCAGGAAATACCAAAGTTTTTGTACTAGAGACACTTCATTTCTGTCATCCCAATTGGCATGGCAACAAATATCTCTAATGGGCTGCAGATGCATTCCAATGGCTAATAATTAATTAATAAACTAATTTTGTGTGTTCAAACCCATGTCAATAATACCTGCCCAATCAACAGGTTCACTGAACTGGCTTAATGTTACAATATTAAGTTCCAAGCAATATTTGCAAATGAAGTTAGAACTAGTGCCCTTACCAGTAACTTAAAGCGCTAAATAAGTTATTTTGTGATTGGCCCACATATTCCCCACATCATCTGAGCCCTGCAGTAATCAGACATATAAAATAACTACATTGTACAATCAAAAGACAAAGAGCCTCATCTCTTCTCTGGCACTTGGAACAAGTGTAAAAGTGGTCCTCTGGAACGCGCGTTCCCCACAACGGCGGTCAACGGCGGCTGGAGAAGCACCTCTGATAGGATGACCCGCTCTCTCGCTAATTGCCAACATCCCTACAGCATCCCGCCACACTTTCGGTTTCCTGTAAAGGGATAATTACACGTATTGAATTATTAACAGTCATTATCAAAGCTTGTGCTTAACTTGTTTTGCTGTAGTGTAAGATTCCTCTGATCTTGGGCGATCATCACTTATTAAAGGGCTGAATGCTTCTCCCAGTTGGAATGTGTAGACGCGTGGCTTCATAAAGCCTGCATGCCCTCATTTTAACTCAGACTAAACACTAGGAACAATATTAGGGTTACGAGGCACCGCAAAGAACCCGTGAAAATGTCTATTTATTGGCTCAGTTGAAATCATTATCATAACGGCAAATTAATTAAACCAGTATTTTGACTTTTCTGTGTACATAGCTGAAAAGGCGCTTTCTCTGGCCCACTCCGTTTAACTCCAGTGTTACTCCAGGGGCTGGGTGAGACTTGTCTGACTATCTGCTCCTGCTTATTTCACGTCACCCAGAGAGCGAAGCTAGTCCAAAACAAACACAGCGACGCATTAACAGGGAAGACCCGTGTGTTTTTAAACCGTTTAAACCTCGATGAGGTTTTATCATGACAGAAAAGTAAACTAAGGCACACTCGAGGAGGTTTTCAAGGGAGGAGTTGAAGTGAGTCTGATCTGGTTATCGTGAGTGCTTTGAAGTAGGTCCACAACAACCCTCTTATTCGAATTCTGCCTTGTGTCCTGTGTTGACAGGGACGCGATTCCATCGTGCACCTATACTGGAAATTAAATAAAAACGTGTAAGTGGCCCCAAAGCAAGGTTACCTATAATATTTACAGGCATTATCTGTGAAAGGGTATTAAACAATGGCTATTTACTGCTTACTTGCAATTCAATAGAAACACAGCTACATTGAACGTTTTTTCCATCACTTTTTGGCCCCAATAGCATAGTCTTTTATTTTGGCGTTAACAGTCCCACTGACAATGAGTGTGTTATTGGTGTTGTCAAGTACAAAAAACACGCCACTGAAAGGGATTTATATCTTCAGCCAAGGAATCTCAAAATTAGTGTCATAGAAGAGAGCATAAATAGCAGCAAACCAGAAATATCTCACAGTAATAGCACTCACTTTCTAATTTAAGATGTTTCCCAATGGAAACAGCTCACGTAAATAGCAGGGAAAACATACTTTGTGTAGAAACCCCTGTGACCTCGGCTAATTTTTACCATCCCTGGTCAATGCTAACTGGGGAGAGGACTGAAATAACGTACGGGTCCCAGACAAGACTTGACCAGAGCAGGTATCGCGTGTCAAAGCACACAAACCCGCCGCGCAGCGCGAGAGGCCCCATAACAAACGTTTATACAAAACACAAACACAGGGGGGGACCGCACATACATATGCTAAAGGGCTATTACCGCAGCTTATCATGCAAACCCTCCTTTAAAATGCAAATGTGGTCAGGAGCACACTCTCCGCCTCCAGCCCCAACACAGCTGCACCTCTGTAGGCCCTAGCTCCCGTGCCAGCCTTCACCTGCAGGTTAACTCTCCCCGTCGCATTAATAAATGGATATAACCACCGCTTTGTAACTCTCCCCACCCAGACCCAACCCCCGCCTATTTCTTTTTCTCTCCTCTCTTCTCCCTTCTCTGAACGAAAGTCTGATTAAATAATCATTTGAACTCTGTAGAGAGCAGGGGAGCTTGATTCCCCCAGATTCTCACCTTGGGGACATATTGTCCCCTGTCACCAAAACCTTGGGGACAGAAGGCGGCGCCGCGGGGAGACGCAGCAGGAGTGCGAGGCGCTGATGAAACGGAGCTCAGTTAATGAAGGCATGGCCCATGGCTTCCGTGGCTCTGCCATATGTTTCACCAAATGCAAATTGCCCCCAATTCAAACAACTTTTTCATCTTGAAATATGCAAATGTGTTTATAAATACTACCTTATAAATATAGCATCGGTCCCACGACTTGTTCTCGAGGCACCCCGGCAGAAACTTTTGACCCACAGTCCATTAATCGCGCCCAGTGGGACAGGAGAGTCATCTAACCAAGCACAATTTGTCCTTTTCAGATGAGCTGAAATGCCAGCCAGCTCCGTGGTGGTAAAAGTACTTTTTTACTTTTAAGAAATTTGACCGATATCCTGCACCCAGGGTGAAAATTTGGAAGTTGAACTTGAATTTCATAAATATTTTCATCTTATCTGGCTGTTTGCATTTACCTTGTTAAGCAACTCCTTCAGGGACGTCACCTAAGCTGAATACTCTGAGAAGTGTTTGACTTGGGGGTATGCGCCAGAACGTCAACATCAAAGAGATAAAACATTCAATAATAAGAAATGAATAACGACCACATTCCAATTCATTCGGATGAGTCACCCAAGAGCTTAAGGTTCACCTGTCTGGGGTAGCTCCTCGAGCTGCCACTGTACATAATCACAACTCCATCAAAGAGTCAATTTAAAAATTGGTAGAAATTATAACTTGTTCTTATATGCGGCTTACAACATGGGAAGTCTGGCTGAGATTATTAGATGATGAGAAGACTTTTATCCCGATGAGATTCAGCAGGTGTTTGCAGGTAAAGAGGTGATCGTGGTCACAGGCACATGGTGCCCCATGGACATCAGATTCAAATCACACCTTAGGCCAACATCTTCATCTTCCATCTTCTTTAACAAAATTGAAGTTATTAATAGATACGTTAAAATTTGGACATAAAGTAATGACAAATACAATTTTACCCACACATCTGGGTTATTTTTACATCTCATTTTAATAATAGATTCACATCGTTTTTGTAAACAAGCTCCCCTGTACAAAAAACCAAAAAAATTATATCTATGAACATAAAAATCTATACATTTGGGCAGACTTTTTATTGTAGCAATGTTTGGTAATATTATAATATAATATTTTAATATAATATATAATTATAATATGATATAATAATGCATTTTTAAAGTATATGCCGGTAATCATTTCATATAATACATATTCATTACATTTCTATTCCACTTTTTAACAACCATTTATACGAAAATTCATATGGAGATGGTATATGCTTCATTATTTAAGTCTTCCTCTAGCTCGTTTCTAAATTTTCGGGGTAAAAATAGCTGACCAGGCTATAAATATTGTTTTGTCGAGTAAATCGGGAATTTAGCCATTCGTTCAGTACTCTGTCTGTTTTTGCAGAGATTCCATCCAGTTCGAAAGTGTAAATCTGCGTTCCCAGTTTCGTGAACGCGCCTCGTACTTCAGCTTGAAACAAAAACTTTCTATGTAACTCATCTCTCGCTGACTTTTTCCCGCCACATAAAAAAGAACTCTCCTTACATATTCAGCTTATCGTCTTAAGAACCATATTCTTTGTGACAGAGAGATGGTAGATATTGAGCTACGGTTATTGTAACCTCCGGGTTCACAGTCAGCTCGTTAGCCTGTGTGCTTCACTGATAATTTGGAGGGTTATGAACTGGATGTTAATTAATCACGCGGCTCGCTGATATCGCTGGCCCGGCGCGCGACTGTGAGCGTGCATATAAAACAGGCATCGGCGCACAGATTCAAGTGTTGTTGTTTGTGGGAGAGGATTGCGCTGCAAGCTGCAAAGTGTTACTGTGCGGTGTGCCAGGTCGAAAGAAAAAAAGTATTTTTCATTTTCTCTCAGATTTAAAGGGGCCAGGTGGACTAGAATAGATTCTCAAAAAATAAAATAATAATAATTAGTGGGCAAATTATTTATCTTTATATTATATTGTCTATATTATCTTGTTATACTAAATCATCACACTGGTCTGATTCATTACAAATGTCAGAATTATATAATTCTTATTTATTAAAAAGTATACTTTATTTAGAATAGTTTTTACGTTAGATTATAAGTTTTTAATTTCTACCCATATGAAAATGTAATCTCCTTCGGACAAAAACGTTTATCGATAATGAATAATTAACAAACATTAAAGCATTATATAGACGATTGAATGTAATTAAATGTATTAATATCAACGCAGAAGGCTTCGGTGTTATCTTGTCCATAACGATTTTGACAATACCACATAGTGTCATTAAATTAAAATTATGATTACTTAACTATGTAAAGTGTATGTATTCACACATATTTGAAGAAAGTCAGGTCAGTTTTATTTAGCAAAACTTAATTTTCAGTAAGCTGGTATTTTAAAACAAATATTTGTGGGTTTTACGTGGTTTTCCTTGTTTAATACAGATGTTAAGTGTAGCGACATTGTCCCAGTAACTATTTTTTAGTAGCTCTATGTAATCTCATAGAAAAATATTAGAATATCATTAAAACAACAATAACCATGATGTCCATGACAGAGAAAGGTGCAAAGCCTCCCCCTGTTGAGACCAAACAACATAAAAAACAAACAAACAAAAAACATTTGTCACACTGGTAATGTAGCCTATTTGTATGGGGTTGGGTACAAAATAAACACTAAAATGCGCACTAAATAAATTTGATATTTCAAGGTAAGAATCGAGGGGAAAACGCAGCACATGCATAACATAAAATGACGGGATTTAAATCTGAATTTAAGTACATTTAAATGTTTACCGGTCGTTTCTTTGGAAGTAAACTGTACACTTAAATAATGGTAGATTTGAATAAAGGTACATGAATGAAGTTTAATGATTTTGTCAAAATAAGACTGCATTCCCAGTTTTTTCTACGGGTGGAACGGTCAAATTATTTCTAGGTCTCACCAAGCACAACAAAAGACGTTCGTGACACACGTGGGAACAAACCAATGTTACATACTGACAATAACGCGGCTTGGCCTTGTCGTTCACTTTCTGGAATCTGAGGGGTTACGGTGGGACATTCTATACTTTATACTACGGAGTTAAAACGGCAGCCCGAGGCCTGTAATGCGGTCCAGAACCGCATGTATAATAATTAAAAACATCGAACCTGCTATCCTCAACTCTGAAGATTGTTCTTATTATTCGTTCTGAACGTCATCTGCTTTCTTGATTAAGCTAAAACTATCAGCTACAGTTTTTTTTGCATTTTTATTTTAATACTTAACTTATTTTTTGTGTATTGCCTTGATCCCCTGCACAGGTGCTATACACAAACTATGATACTCTCTCTTTAGTTCAATGCAGTCATTATTTAATAATAAAGACTACTTAATCATGAAAAGGATTAATTATGTTATGTTTGATGCAAAAAGCACACCAAAGGCGAATAGGTTTAATACAAATGCTATGTATGCTATGTAAAATTAATTACTTCTGAAGTACTTTTACACTGCACTCCAACATAAGTTACTTTGTGGGGCTTTAGCGACTCCCAGCGGGAAACACGTGTACTGCAACGTTTTACTTTATCGATAAGCGGATGAGTCGCTCATAAAATGGCGAGGTGTCTTTACGCTTGATGTCTGTTAAGATCTACCACCGTAAGAACAGAACAGTCTAACTTTTATTCGTTAATAAACATCTGAGCTTGGGCCAGTTCACTTACATTCCTTAACTTCTGTCCACTTAGCTTCCTTGCGCGCACTGAAAAACATAGGCCTAAACAAACGTTATTTTGTGTAGTTTATACGTTTCTAAACCTTTTTAGCCACCAGAATTAAAAGGTGAAGTACTATTCCCGTTTCAGCCAGCAGACTAGTAGTAAAAACTACGCGACAGAATATTAAACCGTATTATCTCACAAACCCAACGCACCTCCCATCAACACTGCAAATTATGATTATAGTGTTCAAGGTTTTTGCACAATACATAGTATTAAAAAAAATTTTTTTTTTAATACTATGCTCTCATAGTTTTCAGTTTACTTATGAGACGTAGAAATTCTTATTAGGTTAATGAAAGATCAACTGACCAAATTAGATAAAACAAATCTAAAAAATTTATTTAAGTATACTTTTAAATATATTGGACAGAAACAGTAAATAAAAGTATTTGTTTGAAAATTGTCAATCGATTAAAATGCATTTATTTATTTCGTTGGTTAGTTATTTAAATTTATTTTCTATTAGGCGTTGAGTTTCCCCGCTAGAGAGCGGTGCAGCATTGTATGAATTGAGTTGTATCTAATTTAGTGTCCTCCTGGTAAATAGCCCTTGAAGAATGATTCGCCTGATTGGACGAAGAACACAACCCTAACCCTAACCCTAAATTTAGTTTTGTTCGTCCTATAATGCTAGTTTTGAGAGGAGAAAATTACACCAATATCATTTCACCTTGGCAATATCAAAAATTAAACAAAAACTACAGCCCCTATAAGAAAACTGAATAATGAACATAAATAATATTTTCCTTTATCTTGTCAATTAACTCTTTGTTATTAAATAAACCCAGAAGTATCGTTGAATCTTATTTATCCTTTGTATCCTTTGTCTGGATGTTTGACCTCAGGGACAATTTCTAGACATTCCAACTGTTATGATTTGAGACAGATAAATCCAGACTTCTGATGTTGAGCAGTAGAACACCTGCTTAGTTTGACCTGTGGCTCTGGTATATCAGTGAGATGTCACATGGCAACCATTGTACATACCAGTATACATATGTCTGATTGGGCCCTAGAGGTGGGAGAGGATGAGTTGGCCACTGAATTCAACACTTGTTCCACCGTCTTTTGTTATGGAAGCACCAGCCTAACGCGAGATGATGAACTAATGTATTGCCCCACAAAAAACTCCAGGGAGGGTGAGGAAGTGCAACCAGCCTCCTCGAACCCTCGTTCCTCTCAAATCAGCCACCACGTGACCTGCACGAAAGGTTCGGTACAGACTGGAGAAAAAGGTGCCTCCCGCCCGAGCCTGCAGGCGCCCGAGAAGGAGACATTGGCTAGCAATGTGTCAAGAGATGCCCTGCCAATTTCACCCACCCCAGCCAATTCTGCACCGCTGCCACGCTCATCAGGCCCTCGGGAGGCACTAAACTCTACAGAGCGAAGCATGAGAGAGCCCACTAGTATTGAGGAACACTGACATTCACATAAACAAACTCGTATCAAATAGTCCCAAGCGCCCAGAGGAACTCTTCCCTATGGAGTGCAGTGTGGAAGCAAACCATCCGTGCGAAATTCCTCTCCTTCCTTCACCAATTCACACAGATACAACTCCCAGCTCACGGTCCTGAGAGGAACATTATTTATATCTCCTATAATTGCTACGCATTAAAGATTTCTCCACAGCACTGTTTGTATTTCTGACTCTGCAATTCCCCAACGCCTGATGTAGATATCAAAGGGATTATTTCTTTGCTTTTGCATGATGTGATATCTTACAGGTCCCTCGGCTTCACAAGCATAGTCTAATTGGGGCTGCCACCAACTGATGAAATATTTACCATGCAAAACTATTAGTTTTCTTTTGCAACTCCTAGAATAGAAGAAGAAGAAGAAGAAGAAGAAGAAGAAGAAGAAGAAGAAGAAGAAGAAGAAGAAGAGAGATATTAATACTGAAGGATCGGGAAAACCCCGTCTGATGAATCCCAGATCTTGCTGTTTCAGGCTGACGGGG
>JAOVYW010000108.1:5452947-5463844 GCA_025775045.1 Hiodon tergisus
CTTTAAACGCAATAACAATTTAGCCGAGCAGAGGATGTTTCAGCCCTCACCATATCTCAGGGTTTTCTCACTGTGTCCCAGGGTTTTCTCACCGTGTCTCAGTGTTTTCTCACCATATCTCAGAGTTTTCTCACCGTGTCACAGTGTTTTCTCACCGTGTCTCGGAGTTTTCTCACCGTGTCTAAGAGTTTTCTCACCGTGTCTCAGTGTTTTCTCACCATATCTCAGCGTTTCCTCACCGTGTCTCAGTGTTTTCTCACCGTGTCTCAGGGTTTTCTCACCGTGTCTCAGAGTTTTCTCACCGTGTCTCAGGGTTTTCTCACCGTATCTCAGCGTTTCCTCACCGTGTCTCAGTGTTTTCTCTGCGTTTTCTCAGCGTTTTCTCACCGTATCTCGGCGTTTTCTCACCGTATCTCACTATTGGCAGTGCGATGAGACACACGATCAAACGCAGAGCATTCCACCAAGGTCTGAAGTTGTCTCACTGCAAGAAAAAGTGATCAAATTTAGGCAGAGCAATGGGAAGCCGCTTTATATTCTATGTGCGGCCTTCAGCACTCACGCTTCATGTGAACATTAGAATTCCAGCTATGGTAAGATACCATAACATTAACCATTAACCAGAAGTTGCATTGTACAATCATCTCACCCTTGGTGTAAGAATACCATTCATAATGATTGTCTGTAGACATAACACTCAGCTATAAAGAATAACACGGAACACGCAGGGAACTTCAGTTCTCAAAATCCACCTATTTTCTTCATTTGTCAGTAAACTGGTCACTTGTGCTGTTTCACTTCTGACCCATCTGTGTGTT
Organism: Hiodon tergisus; assembly: GCA_025775045.1. Taxonomy (NCBI): domain Eukaryota; kingdom Metazoa; phylum Chordata; class Actinopteri; order Hiodontiformes; family Hiodontidae; genus Hiodon; species Hiodon tergisus. The sequence goes on from JAOVYW010000108.1 coordinate 5,453,766, forward strand.
CAAATTCTTAAACCAGGGGAAAAATGGAGAACCAGGATACGATGGTGTCGCTGGTCAGAAGGGATTAAAAGTGAGTTTTTTTGTGACAATCCCTACCCATTGAGTTAATTAACATACTGATATATTTTCACGGTTCATTCTGAATGTTCAGTATTTCAATGAGTTTGTTTTGGTTGCACTTTTCAAGGGAGAACCAGGTACTAGTGGCCGTCCTGGAATAGATGGTGTTGAGGTAAACCGTGTATATTTATTTGGGCTGTGGTACCGATCCAATGTTTATTTGTGTGTTGCTCATGCACTCACCATTAGGGTCTGGGTTTAAACTATGTGACAAACTGTATGAGAGAGGTTTAATTACTTGACAGAAAAAAACCCCCGTATTAACTCATTGTCAAATCAATCAAACCATACTAGCTACTTAACATATGAAGTATATTTTAGAAGGAGATTTAAGAAATCTTTATAAACTGTATTTTTTTACAACGGTTTCCAAATTACAGTTAGCAACCTCGGTACGATAATGACGACATAACATAACTCATGAAGAGTTTTGAAAAATTTATGTCTGTACAATTAATGCTGATTTTTTTTTAATCTGCAGGGCAGGCCAGGTTTTAAAGGTGAAATGGTGAGATGAGAACAATAGCAACATATGTTTATAGTTATACGTTTATTCCAAGTTCTCACAGCAGCAGTTATCTCTGTTCCTCCCAGTTAAGGGTTGAAAGTCATACGGCATGGTACGGTTGTGGCCAGCTCTCTTCTGAACATTTTTCGGGGGGTGTTTTGATGCCGTAGACAGGGGCATAATACCATGGCTGCACTAAGGTCTGTCTTGTGTTTTAGGGGGAGAGGGGTGAATGTGGCGCTCCTGGGGAAAAAGGAGATAAAGTAAGTCCCGGGAACGTCCCACATTCCCGGTTTATTCCCATAAAACATCCGTTTGTTACTCATATCTGGAGGATTTGAATCCATCTGGAGGGCGCCACATCAATGTACTCTCTACCTACAGGGCCAGGAGGGGCCTCCGGGCCCACGAGGACCCAGAGGAGAGCAGGTAATGTGCTGAAATCCATCGGTAGCCAAAACATTTTTTCTCTATCTGAATTGCCTTTTACTGTACCCACAGCTTGTACTTTAAAAACTGTAGAGTGATTCTTATTGAGTCTTATTAAGGAATAGTGATTTTTGAAAGGAAGAAACAGGTCATTTAGAAGTTAAAGAAGTAAGTCACAGAAATGCGCTTCGAACATCTGTGATTCTATACAGACATGAAACATTTGAATCTATTGAACATACGTCAAAGAACTCAAACAAACAGAGAGGGGATAACCAAACAAAACCAGGGGAGTTTGAACTGCTTTCTATCAGTGCACTTATGGAATGTGAAATTAGGATTACGGCTAATCCGGGCGCTAATGTGCGCTGTGTTTGAAGATGTGAACTGACGCTTGCGGGGTATTGTTCTTGGTCCTGCGGGATTAGTTTTGGGACAGAGGAGCTTGGTTTGCAGTCTGCTTCTTAACTTTCTATCCCCTCCGGCGTTGGCATGCCATGAACGTGGCCTCACTCTATTTCTTCATCTACGACCCGTGTGCCGTTGGGCACTGCCCAGATTCCCATAGATCCACTCTGAAACCAGCCTCACGGCTACCCTTTGCTTCATGCCAAAGTCTTGGGTTTGGACAATAAGACATTGGCATCAGCAGCTAGCCCAAAATCAAATACTTTTCCACACCAGGTGGAATGATTGTATAACAAAAGATCCTAAACACAGCCTGTCCTTCCTTTTCGGTGAAGTTCTGCAAATGATCCGGCCACTATTCTAGTTCTCAAATAATTTCTTCTCCTTTACTTTGTTTAGGCCTTTCTTTAGAGCACTTGCAACCAAGAGGTTTTGCACTTTGCAGTTTTTCCTCCCGTGAAAATTTCAGCAGTTCTGCCGAACAGAACGTAAGCACACCAAACACAAAAATGAAGAAGGATGAGTTGGGGTCAGAAACCAGGATTTGCGGGCTTTTAGCGACAGCAGAGTATGGTTGCCCATATGGGTCCGCCTTGTATGTGACAGCCGCGGCCTTGAAGCCATTAGGGTGAGCTGCAGTGAAACCTATGAGTAGGGTGTTCACATGATTGCTCCAATAAATTATATCTAAAATGTAATTGGTTTAGGGCTATGCTGGAGCCACAACAAGCCACATTAGAGGATCATCGGATATTTAAGCTTTAGAGGAGTAGAGGAGGAGGTCATTCACAAACAAATCAGTGACAAGCATTTCACAAATCATACAGCAGTTTGCAAAACGCCATTGGAAATTTGTGTATAAATGTTTTAATATATTTTCCAGGGTATCAAATGCAGTATCCACCTGTTCTTGCAAAAATGTCACCAGCCTTTTCTTATTCAATTTAGGGACTAACTGGACCTTCGGGGGATCAAGGTTCTGAGGGACCGGCTGGATCCAAAGTAAGCATACTTAGGCTGGATCTAAAGTAAGCATATTTAGGCTGGATCTAAAGTAAGCATATTTAGGCTGGATCTAAAGTAAGCATATTTAGGCTGGATCTAAAGTAAGCATATTTAGGCTGGGATCAAAACTTTGAAAATTCTTTAATCGCATTTATTATATTTAATTGCACCTAATGTGTTATATGTGTTATATAAATAAAGTTTGATTTGATTTCAGTAATCACTCAAAACACAAACCAGTTTGTTTCCCATAAAATGGCCTACATAATTTATGTTTAAAAGAACTGCGCCTTCGTTTCTTATCCCTAAAATAAAGGGAGATCGTGGACCCCTAGGTTCTCCTGGTCCTCCAGGAGACACTGGAATTGGCTTCCCCGGCCCGAAGGTGAGCTAATTACAAAGTCGCGAAGAGGGAAAATCTCTCCTCACTGCTGGGATTTATCCTTCTGTTCTGTGTTCTGGGCTCATTTCAACCGCTGTTAACTCATCCGCGGTCTTTGTGTGGCCCAGGGGGAGAAGGGAAACCAGGGCCAACCTGGACCCGTTGGACCTGTAGGAATCGGGGAGCCAGGCCAACCGGTGAGTCGGTTGTGAGGACGCAGTTTGTTCCCCTCATCTAATCACCATGTGTTAGCACCATGTGTTCCCATCACTGACTGGTTACAGCTAAGTTAGTCAGTTAATTGGACTCACAGGTAAGAGTCAGAGTGAGAATAAGAAATTGCTCCAAGCTTAAAGAAATCAGTGCTAGCAATTTTTAGTTTGTGTGAATTGTGTCTGTGGCTGTTCCAAATTACTGACATCTTTGTAACGACACAACTGACCTCTTCATGTGTTTAACCACAGGGGCCTCCAGGGCTTACAGGGCCACAAGGAAACCAAGGGCCCCCAGGAGAGGGATTACCTGGGCCAAAGGTAGGCCAATATAGTTAACTAATCCGACATTTCAGCATAACCGACAAATAAAACCAGAGATCTAATAAAATAAAATAAAAAGAATTTGTTGTTTTTCAATCTAGTACAAATCAATTTGTTTACACTATTAATTGATTTAATTCTCAACATTATTTTGAATGCAAAATTATGTCCAATCCAGTATTAAATGGTTAATGCTAAAGTGTGCTTTGTACAGTTCATTGCAACCTTAACTTCATGAGATGTTTGATATATTTTAATGAAAAAGATGTGTAGGGATGTCTTGTATTTTAATTAAAAGAGTTCATCTTAAGCTGTAATCAGTATGAATAATTAGACGGACTAGATTTATAGTCGGCCTAGATTTATCGAACTTGGCTAAGGCCCCACTGCCCCTAGAGTAGTTATTTTGACAGACCTGTGTACCCTTATTTCACAGGGTGATCGTGGATATGAGGGTCCCCGAGGTGGACGTGGTTTCCAAGGACAGGGGATTAAGGGTGATAAGGTAAAACGGGAATTTTCTCATTTTGGATGAGGGTGTCTGCTGTTAAAGGTTGATAAAAGCTATGGTCAAAATGTGTTTTATGGCTGTATTCAGTTTCTAATTCATTCAGAATTGAATATGAATTCATTAATTCATAGGCTCATTTCATGAATGATGGCCTGAGTTTGAAAAATACAGACTCAAGGATTAGCAATGTCTAACAATATGGTGCACGATTCTGATTATCAGTTACCAGGAAAATATCCCCATCACAGTTTTTATGTCCTATTATCCCACATTAATACTATTAATAATAATAATAATAATAATAATACTAAGTCCTATTATTACGCAAACAAAAGTGTATCATGAGCAGGGTGGCATGGTGGCTCAGTGTTTAGCATGAGGGTCCTGGGTTAAAATTTGGCTTGGGTCACTGTCCAAGTGGATTAGCTGCTAAATGGGCCCCTTGTGTGTGAAAATGGCCATCTGCTGGGTTAGGATTAGGTGCACCGTGAACCTGAATGGGATAAATTGCAACGCAGAATGAACGTGTGGTCAGTGTTTTAAAAAAAAAAAAGCTTGAACACTGAACCCTGACTACTGATGTAGAGGACTATCCCAATATCACCAGGGAGATGTCGGTCCTCTGGGACTTCCAGGACCGGTGGGCTTTCCTGGAATAGGAATTCAAGGAGAAAAGGTCAGAGAAAAAAAAGAAAACCGGAATTCTTTCATTAACTTTTAAGTAATTGATTTAAAGCTTAAACTGATTTAAAGTAGTCTCAACACGTATTAACCGATGTACTCTGTAGCTAGACTCCTGCTTAACTGACTGTACCCCCTTCTCTGCAGGGCGACCAAGGTCCAGTTGGACCCCCGGGCTCCAGAGGTACTCCAGGGTTGGGGTTAATGGGCCAAAAGGTGAGACAGTGGTTTTACGATCAAGTCTCCTTTTCGGAAGTCGGAGCACAAGCCCCGTTCAATGGAGCACATAAGAGAAAATATCTTAGGGGCAAAAACATATCTCAGTAATGCAAGATAAAATAGACTGATTAGTCAATGCATATATTGCAGTAGAGCTTAAAAAAACACGAATCGGTCAACCCTGCTAGAAAAATTCCTAATGTTCACTCGGGCACACACTTTAATGCCGGAGGAAAAAAAAGACCTAGGGTTATTTTCTCATGTCAGGTTTATGGGAACATTGGATGAGTTTCTGTGACACATTTCCAGTTGCGGGAGGGGGGGGGGGTGATATGTGGAAAAGTGGCCAAAATAACGTTAGTATGACAATTCAATGGGCATTTTGGTATGGGATTTACCTGCACTGCAGCAGAAATTCCTATTGGACAGATCAGGCAACCTTTTTACTCCATCTGACTTCAAGACATAAGCCATTTTTCTTTACAGGGAAATCAAGGCTTTCCAGGAGAGCCTGGTGCCCCGGGAGAAAGAGGGGTTGGGGAACCAGGCCTGAAGGTAAGCAGAAACGTCAATCATCAATAATTCACATGATCTGTACGTGTACGCAAAGGGATGGACATTGCTGTTGTAGCTTTTATTAAGGCCCCTTAATTATTATCACTATCAGTGTATTTTCAGGCATTGGGCTGTCCGTATTGTGAGATGCACAATAGAAGCGTACGTCTCTGAAAATGTCATTGTCAGACTGAAATGAAATGAAAGCTCATCTTAGATTTTTGCTGATGCACACGCAAACAGGGTATTGTTCCTGTTTCCCCTCAGTCGTGAAAAGGTGACATTGGATTAAGTTCAGAGGTGGCTTTTAATTCAGCGTGTAATCGGAGTTATAAAATAAAACAGTGGCATTAACGTGGTTTAAGTGAACTGCCAACGTGCTGTAGAAGCCGATGACACACGTACTGTGGTGGATGTTGCAGGGAGACCCTGGGTCGCAAGGTCCACCTGGGAGTCCCGGTATCCCAGGAGAAGATGGAGCAGTGGGCCCTAAGGTAAAAAAAGTGCAGTGATTTAGTCCTTTTATATAATAAATAACGAGTTGTTTTTCAATCTGCTACTAAACATTTTGTTCACACTAACTCACGAAACCAGAAAGGTTTTTTTCAAATCACCATGATTTAAGAGCTGTTAAAGCTGTTTTCCAGGACAAACGATCAATAATTATCCAGTACTTAAGTTCTTTAACTATAACAGTTTCCTATTCCTTACAATTACAGTGCCCTATTAAAATAAATGAGTCACTGCTGTGTAAGTGCCTGATAAAGACAGGCTAACAATACAGACAATTTGCAAGAGTAATAGTTTTTTTTTATCATTTTAATGAAAACAGGGTGAAACAGGATTACCTGGGCCTAGGGGCCCTGATGGAGCCCCAGGGAAGGGTGTGTCTGGAGAAAAGGTGCAGACTCCAAATATTTCCCGAAGCTTTCGGTAGAATATCGCTGTTTTCATCCGACATTAACTTCAAAGCACTCTTCTGAACTGTAGCTTCTCACGCTCCCAACTCTTAACGTTGACACGGTTTTCGTCTTCATCATAGCTATGAGTGCCAGGGTGCGGAAATAACTTACTGAACTGCATGGTTTTGAGATGGGGGAATTTCCTTAGCAAAGAAAACATGATATCTTCCATGGGCCTTGCAGGGAGATCGAGGAGACAGGGGTCCCAGAGGACTACCAGGGTCAGTGGGGTCCACTGGACCAGCAGGAGCCAAAGTAAGAACACCCAAATGCAGGATGGAACCTCCCAATTCTGCCTGTTTTTGGACCGTCTGTGTTTTCGCTTTGAAAACTCAGTTTAAAGCTTGTATAATGCAGACATTGTGTATTTTCTGTACAAACTTTGTAACTTGAATACGTTTTTTGGGAAATATTTGTACTCGCCTGTGTGCGACTGATGTTGAAATCATTTTATTTGTATTCAGGGTGAACCAGGAAGTAGTGGACCACCTGGGATTTCTGGCCCGCCGGGCCGGGGCATACCTGGCTCTAAGGTAACTCCACGAAAAGCTAATATTAATTTAGCGTTGTAAATCGTTAAATCCCACTACTGATAAACATCAAACACTGCAGTACATTTTGCATTGTAGGAGGTACGATTAATTTCAAACGGAACTTTTATTGTTACGCGCAAGAAAATAATCACTTTGCTGCCGATGATGTAGATATTCTTTACTTTATATAATTTATGATTTGTCGGGTTTGTTTAGGGCACATGTTATAAGGTATTACAGTGTGGCTTGTTTGCTGACAGGGGGACCCAGGCCCAGTTGGCCCAACTGGACCTGTTGGAGAACCAGGAATTGGAATTGCCGGACCAAAGGTAAACCGAGATAGCAAACGGTCCCCTCGGGGACGTGCAAGGGGGTTTTCACTGCACTGGAAACACGCCTGTTTGAAGCAATGTGAAGCTGCTTGTTTGACTCCTGTTTCAGGGGGAACGAGGTTCGCCTGGGCCAACCGGAACCCCTGGGGTGAAAGGGGACGGTTACGCTGGACCTCCGGTGCGATATTCAACTTTCCATCCACCAAGTCTTTAATCTTTTCTAGTTTAAGAAACTGTATGTGCTGTCCATTATGCATGAGAACCAAACAGCTAAAACCCAGGCTGAAACAGTATTTCTCTATTAGGTTGGCAAATAACTCCTGTAAACCACAATAGCATAAGTTAGCATTATTATGGTACATATTATGGCATTGTTGGTTAATAATTCCTGTATGTTGCTTCATAATAACCCAAAGGGGCCCCCAGGATTGCCAGGACTACTAGGAGAGATGGGACCTGAAGGTAAAGGGTTGCCAGGATCTAAGGTGCGAAACATTTTGTTTTGAGCTTTAAGCATGTGAAAGAAATTTGGTTTTTCCCAGTACACATTGGCAATGACCCAAGTCAATATTACCAATAGCCAATCAATATTTTATTAAAATGGTGAAACTGTATGGCATAATACATATCAATTTCAGAAATAGAGAATTTAATCTTTGGATGCTCCTTATTTAGGGAGACCGGGGTGCCCCAGGCCCGCCTGGACCTTCTGGACTGCCAGGAATCGGGCAGATCGGTCCAAAGGTGGTCAAAAAACGTTTTCCACACCTCAACAAAAACGTGGCATGCGTACATGCTTCTGCCAACATGAGAACGACCGTGTTGTAAAAGAGATCAAGGTTGTCGAAGTCTTTATATGCACACAGCCGTGGGTTCACCCAAAATAAAATGCACCGTGACATCAAACAAAACATGACATCATTACCACAATCCCACACAGCCACGATCCCTAGTCCCGGAGAGTTGAGAACGCGTGTTTGTTTGTTTTCGTAGGGCTCCACTGGTCAGCCTGGCCCACCTGGTCTTCAGGGTTCACCTGGGGAGGGTATCCAGGGACCCAAGGTAACTTTATAGGATCCTGCTACATCCCATCACATACAGTGCTCAGTCCTGGAATATATACTTGCTCACTGTAACATGTGACACAAAAGGAATTAGACCAGGCTTAATGTTGAATGATGACGGTAATCTTAATTCATTACAAGAATCTTAATTAATTAATTTGCCAAGAAGGAAGAATTACTTCCAAAACTGAAGGGTGACTAAACAACACAAATTTGTAGTAGTGGCGGGTTGACTACAAGTTTACTAAGCGAAAACAAAGTATTGTGATGTATTGAAATGTCTGGGGCTGTTTTTTTACAGGGAGAGTCTGGGTTTCAGGGGGTACCAGGGCCTAGGGGTCCCCCTGGTGAAGGCTTTGCTGGAGAAAAGGTAAAAGATTTGTATCACAAACATTGGATGATCAGTTTTACTATAAAATCTTAGCTTCACCCTACGTTCTGTGTGGAAAAAAAACCTAACGTGTACAATGCGTGAGCATGCACCTGGACTCAACTTCAGACCATTATACACACTGTAGACCACTCAGCCTGCACAAGAGGTTCAGCGCCACCTGGTGGTGAGGCATGTTTAGGGTCAAGCCAAGAAAAAAACCTCCTCGGAAACCTCACCGGGCGGCGCTCTGCCAGGGATTCTCGGCTGCAGTTGGCAGCGACACCACGCAGATTCGAACCTGCAATCACTTGAATATAGGCATCAGCTTGCAGTCGGGCAAGTGTCCCCATCAGCTAAGCCTCCCGGAAGAACCAAAAATATCTGTAACATTAATGAACCATTCTTTTGATGTATCCATCACCTGTGATACACTGAAGGGTGACAGAGGATTTCCTGGTGACCGGGGGAAGAAGGGAGATAAAGGAGAACTGGGAGAACCAGGATCAACCGGACCTGTGGTAGGCCATCATTATGCGGAAAATAATTCAGTCATTAATGGTGCAGGTATTACAAGTCACATGACTGTATATTAGCCTTCTGTTTGCGGGCTGTTTGGCCTGCATGGTAATGGTGATGACTGGGCTTGCAAATCCATCATACTTGCAAGGCAGACTGCTTAACAGCTAAGAATTGTGATGAAAACTGAATCTGTGGTGCAGTTTCTGCGTAAATAATGTTTAAAAAGAAAGCTTTGGAAAAGGGGCGGCAGTGGGTGAGAGGATACAGTTAGATCACTGAATAGAAAAGCCCTAAAATAAACACAATTTTCTCAATTTTCACGTGTGTAACAGCCCATACCATATTGTGTTACCGCTTATAATTCTGCTAAAATACTTCTGTTGTGAATGCTGCAGACCACAAAAATTGAATGTGGGGAAAAGAATGAATGTGTAAGAGTTCTTACTCTTTCTGTAATCTTTAATTACAGGGCAGACTTGGTCCAAAAGGGGAACCTGGTTTAACCGTGAGTAGAATTACGCGCATGCATTGTTGTCTCCTTATATCCGAATAGGAATGTCTACTAATTAGACAAATGTATATGAAAAGTGACTGTGCGTTAAAGCGGTTTGGCTAGTTCTTCTGCACTTTGTAGCAAATTCAATAGAAAGATGTTTCTTGCATGAAATATTTATTTTACTTGCGTTTGTGTTTGTGTTCTGCTTTTACACAGAGAGAAGAGGTTATCAAAATAGTCAGGGCGATTTGTGGTATGATATGATAATTTTTTGGAACTTTGCTCTGTATTCTGTGCACTTGACCAAACGAAAGCCACCTAAAGAAACAGAAGTCACGATGAGATGAAATAGCCTGTCAGGTCTTTTTCTCTGTCTTACAGCCCCACATCAGCATGGCCATTCACGGGTCGGTCCTATTTTTCAGGTTGCGGGGTAAAATGCCGGG
>JAOVYW010000108.1:5463944-5480107 GCA_025775045.1 Hiodon tergisus
TCTGTCTTACAGCCCCACATCAGCATGGCCATTCACGGGTCGGTCCTATTTTTCAGGTTGCGGGGTAAAATGCCGGGAGAGTCCGCTCGAGCTTGTCTTTGTGATCGACAGCTCCGAAAGCGTGGGACCTAGTAACTTCGACATGGTGAAAGACTTTGTGATAGGTCTGATAGACCACCTGTCAATAAGTCGGGAGATGACCCGCGTTGGAGTGGTCCTCTACAGCCACACCAACACGGTAGTGGTCAGTCTCCAGCAACAGCCGAGCAAGGACGACCTCAAAGCAGCTGTGCGCAGGATGACCTACGTGGGGGAGGGCACTTTTACAGGAAGTGCCATCAAAAGGGCCAACCAGATCTTCCAGGCCTCTCGACCCGGCGTGCGAAAGGTTGCCGTTGTCATCACTGACGGACAGGCAGACGAGCGAGACCCTGTGTATCTGGAGGCCTCTGTTGGGGAGGCCCACCTATCCGACATTGAGATGTTCGTGATCGGGGTGGTGCACGAAAGCGACCCCTTCTACAAAGACTTCAAAGACGAGCTAAACATGATTGCCTCTGATCCCGATGAAGAGCACACCTACTTGGCGGAAGACTTTGCCACACTCCCTGGTGAGTTTTTCCAGCGGGTTTAAAGAAAATACGTATATTCCTTCTCTTCAAAAATATAGGAATGCCATCAGGTCTTTTTTTTTCTGCCTGTTTTTGAAGTGCAAAGAAGTTTAGTTTGATTCACCTGATCAGATTTGTTATTGACTAGATTACACTTAGAATAGAGTAGAACAGAGCTGTGCGCCAAACAAGGAAAAAGCAATGAAAGAGTGAGAAGAATTATGAATGTGAAAGACACAGTCCCCGCAGACGCCCATGAAGGTTATAACGAAAGTTTGCCAGGGATTTGAATTTACAAAATGGTATAGAAGGAAATGTGCAGAAAGGCTGGAGGGAGAACGAACACAATCGATCAAAAGAGTCAGAAGTGGGATACCGTCCCTTGTGTATGGAATTGCCTTTCTGTTGTTTGCATGCAGTTTTGCTTTGCAGGTATCTCCATGCAGCAGGACATGCATTGCATATAGAGCAAACCCTGCTGTAATCATGACCCACGACTATCTCACCAATACGTGGCCACAGAAACGATCAGGCAAAAGGCTTCCTCCGTATGGGCAGAAATCTAGACCCTTGCCTGATTACTTACCCTGTCTCCTTTGGCCCCTTCAGCCTTGGAGCATAAGCTGCTAAATCACATCTGTGACAGCGAGGAATGGTCTGTGTTCAGCACCGGAGGGGGTCTCCTAATTCCACCTGGCCCTGTGACTGAGCCAGTCCAGGAAGTGCCAGAGAAGATGGAGATTCCAGCTTTTAACGGCGAGTCCAATAGCAGATACCAAGAGGTACAAATGCAGTGCTAAATAAGATAGAATATTTTTAACCTAGTCGTTCACGTTCACTATTCATTTCACAAATGAAATGCAACTGAAAAAATAACTAATCAATTTGAAATAACTGATGCAGACATCTAACGGAATAGGTAACTGGTTAGCTGGTGTTGAAGCCAACATTTCCTGAAATTTCATAACCCAAAATGTTTTAATGAAAAAACGTCTGAATCCGAGATGACAGTATGATTTCACCAGCCGTTCTTCAGCATTTAGAATCTCGCTGACTGTAATTTAGCCAGGACCTTCAGGGGAACCCCAAAGTCCGGCTGTCTCGAAAATTCACAACCACAACAAGACCACCCGGACAACCTCTTCTGACGAGGAACCTGTCAAGAGGGGAGATCACTTCTCCACATCGCCTGATCGGCCAAGCCAAAACGGCCTCATTATTTCTGCGATGCGTCCCTTGAACCCAGAGATAACACGGCGCTCCCCTTCCCCGACTTCGCCTCTCCTGGTGCAGGATGTTTTTATACCAGGTAATCACTCCTTATTTTCCACATTTCACGCTACATTACTTCAACCTTTAAACAAATTCCTTTTCCTTAGTCTCTGAGGGCCAGCCATCGTACCTTGCTTAAAGATGCAATGCTAGCCGTCTCAGCTTATCCAAAGTTTAAACCTTTAAAGTTTAGGTTTTGGGACTAAGGACTCCTGAAACCAGTCTAAATCCACTAGCCTTTATGACATGTCTGATACTTTACTTTACTGGTCTTTAAGAACTTTTTATGGGTTTCAGTCCTGGTTGCTTTCGAGCCACCCGTCTCTTTAACAACCTCCAGGCCACGCAGCCAACACGATTGTGTGTCTCAGTGCTATGTATTTAATGCATACAATTCAGAAGGAACCTCTAATTTGCATCTTGACACTTATCCGTCACTGACCTGGCATTATAGTACATTTAGATCATTAACGCTGTCAGTAATTTTAACTCACTGTTTCACTTTACAAAATGAAACGTTTCTAATCACTTTCCCAACTCCCCAGACAGGGGTTGCGGACAGGTCCTGGACCCAGGCCCGTGTCGACAATATGTGGTGAAATGGTACTATGACCCCATATCCAATGTGTGCGCCCAGTTCTGGTTCGGAGGCTGCAAAGGAAACCGAAATCGTTTTCATACGGAAGACAGCTGTAAAACAGCCTGCATTAGAAAATAACAGATATGTGCCTGCCTGTTTGCCCGGGGGTCTGAAGAGAGACATTCTGTTTTTTTACATCAAGGGAGAACCAGCAAAAATCAGTGGCATAAAAAACCATCCCACATATTTTTGACTCGACCAGAATATCGACATACGCAGAAGTGTGGTGTTGAGGGATGTGTAAACACTGGAAGCAATGACAACATATGCAGATAGGTGGCGCTAAACGCTTGAGATTCCAAACCATCAGCATTGAAATTCCACAAAGGCAGAGTATTATCTGTCTAGTACAATAACACCCTCAGTGTCTGTCCCTATATCGTATCAGGTATTTCAGTTCTGTTCATTTTTAATTCATATCCCAAAGAATGGAGCTACTATTTCTACCTGTATTTCCTCATTATTTTGTCCCTTTATTAGTTTTATTAAAAGCGCAGATATTAAAAGAAGAATTCCACCTGAAATTAAATATATGACCGTAATGACTATATTGTCATTTTAAACAATGCCAATTTGGCGTCAGGTGTTTCCAGCAATCTACCGTTTGTACAAAGCTTGACGATCAATAGCGCTCACAGAAGATTTTGTCAAATTGAGCCATTTAAGTGTTATATTTTCTCATGCAAGTCTTTTCTGAATTTTTTCTCCCTTTATTATCCTGTCTAGATTTGGTTACTATCGATGCAAAGTATTAAAACTTAAATAGTTACTCTGGCAAATTATATCTGGAGGCTTTGAACTGGTGTTTTTTTTTTTTAAACTACGAAAAACAAATGCTTTATATGTGCACTTTGAATGTTATATAATACAGGCTTGTTTTCACCATGCTTAGTGCAAGAACTTAACATCACATTGAAACTTATGCAACAGAATTACATTTGTCACATACAAGTCGATGTATTTCCATTTTGTATTCTGAACGACTACAACACAGCACTGAGTAATTTATCCAAATAACTGGGGATTCTTAAATAGGAAACCTCTACACAATATAAACAGGCAGAACAGGATACCAAATAAAATATCCAAAGAAATATCCTGTTCTGCCTGTGTGGAAGTTTGTGTGGAAGTTTGACCATTAAGAACTGCAGAGTATCGAAATAATCCATTATATAAAATATAACACGAATCTTAAATAGCCCAGAGGTTAGAGAAAACTGTTCCAAATCATAGTTTCAATGACAATGTTATTAAGCTAGAAGAAATGAGTTTGAATTTGAATACCAAGTTGTGTGCGATTGTTTCCAAGTTGTCAATGAATAATAGGACTGTCTTGCTCTGTTGCAGATAATAAATGGTCATTCTAATAGCCAAATTCACTGCAGTTGGTATCACATTTCATTTACTTTATTTAAGATTGCAGTCGCTCACACACTTATGAACTTGAAAGATATTTGCTACCCCTATGCAGTGCACACAGGTTTGCATGTACTGTAAATCTTGACTAATTTGAGGTCTACTCTGGGGGTTTTTTTTCTATGAAGGTTTCAAAAAGATGAAAAACCAGAGTGGAGACATCTAAACAGGACACATTAAATAACTTTTCTCTCTAAATTGAACAACACTTAAACAGTCAGAGGAGTGAACCAATCTATTAATTTTTGTGATAAACATGAATATGTTTAAAATCTAAAAAATGTTTTTGTGTTTTATCCATCTCCTCAACAACACATCACTTACTAGATCAGAATTAATTTGATGTACCTGCTTTTTATATTATCAAGACACATTTTCTATTTTTGATTATCTAAGTTGAATTAGATAGTAGGATTTTTACAATTTATTCTTAATAATACAAAAAAGAGAGAAGAGAATTGCTAGCTTTTTTTTTTTTAACTCGAGGACACCACACAGCAAACCAAACTATCATTTGTCCCTGCTCCTGAACAGACGCAATGCAGGAATGCATACACACAATTAAACTGTTGATGTCTGCTGTCTAGCTATAGAAAGCTAGCTAGATCCTTATGAATGTATCCTTTTTGAATAGCTTGCCCTATCGTTAAGACCACTTTGTAAAAAGAGGTCTTATAATTCAGATATTTTATGACAGTCGTTTCGGGTTTTTTTTTTTTGCAAAGTAAAAGCAGACTACTGGATAATTATATTAATGCAGTCAGTGTAACCAGAGTAGTATTTCTACAGGGCAGACTTGCGGTCTGTTGAATGAAAACGTTTACTAAAAGTTATAACCTGGAAGAAACTGATAAAATAAGATAACTACCATACGCACTGTGTGTCGCCTTATAAAGTGCTACCTGAGGGACGTCCCTTTATTTAAACGTTTGTCCCTTTTGGCGGCTCTAGAAAGGATTTTATTTGGTGAGAAACCATACCTGAGAGACAGGCACTCTTGTCAAGCCAGGCCACAAGTGGATCTAGCTATGCTGCCGGATTCTGGAAATAATATTTGCAGCAGGGAGGAATCAGGCAACCCTGATCAAACGATGATTTGGGGTGACAGGGTCAAGGTCTGAGGTCATTGGGTATTATTCCTGAAAGCAATTTTCCGTTTCACTAATGGTGTTTTAAGGCTAGGACCCGCAGCATAAAAGCTATAATGAAACTCTCCATCTACACCTCAGAAATGGTTTTCTTTATCCTATATGACCGGAGAGGGAGTACCGCGGCGTGCAACACCAGGAAGGGATTAGTGTATATCGTGTATAGTGTGCATCGATGTTAAATCACTGCACTGCTGAGAGCGCGTGCGGTATTTTCTTATTTCCCAGAACCACGTTGTACGTACGATATATGTTTAGAGAACGGAGATGTAGAGAAATGTTATTGCTTTACTTTGGGCCAGTTAGCTTTCAGACAGAACGTGGAGAGAAAAGGAACGGATGTGGTATGCTTTCATGACAACGTTCGTTAGAAGGGACGTTTTCATTAGTGGAAACAGTCGAGTCGAGATCAACAGTTGTGACACTTCTATGATTACATGGAGAAATTAATGAGATGTGATTGACAATGAAGTTGCTGGCTGATGAAATGACATGAAATATTGTGGCCACGTTGACGTGGGCTATATTTCTGACAGCCCTTGGAATTGGTATTTATGACCACCACAGTTCTTCAAAAATGAGGATTTGAACAGAATCTACAATGGGCCCCAATGATAACGTCAGAACAATATAAATACAATATTTTTCAGTTTGCATGTGCTTTAGAATACTAAAATGTCCTCTTTAGCTTGGATTTATTTTTTGAGAATACGTTTATAATGAAACAATGTATGAAACAACCCTTTGAAGTGCAGTTGAAGGAGGTCATGAAGTTTAAGCCTATTTGTTTGTACTTTAACCAGAAATGCAACATGAAACCAACTGAGTTATTAAATTACCACTTAATATTGCTGCAGAAAATCTGAACGTAGTATTTTAAATACTACCTTGAAATCTCATAAAAAAGCCATAGGAGATTAACTTGTAAGAGCAACTTTACACTTCGCAGTAAGTAGGTATTAACCGACTTACCGGCAGCTAAAAGTGAATAATGTTCTTACTCCTAAATCTGCCTTTTTCCAGAATTCTCAGGAGCTTCTCAGAGATGGTCGAGCCATACAGACCTTATGATAGACAAGGGGAATCCGACTGAACAAATCAGAAAGTGGCTGTGCCTTCAGATTCAGTAACTGACAAAAGTCACACGAGTAGCAGGTCTTGTAACCCAACGGTTCCTGAAACTGCCATTAGTCACTTATATCAGGTTGGCGGGATTTTGGCAAAATTCCTCCGAGCACAGCTGCTGTTAATTAGTGATATTTGCATAAACTCCTCGCTTAAGGTCTTACAACGACATTTCACTTGGGTAAAGGCCTGTACTATTACTCTGCCAAGGTGAAATCTCTTCTGCTTCAGACGTAACCTCTCAGCTGCATATTCAAGCCTTGCAGACGTCTATTTTTCACATGGCTAGACTATTTGCCTTCCAGATTTGGTTTTCTCTCTGACTGAAGGTTGTTGGGAAATTAGTCTTCCACACTAACTTCCTTAAACAATTATCTGGTTCAGCACAAACACCACCACTTTCCCCACAGGCCCAGGCCCTGACTTAAAAAAAAACAAAAAAAAAACACAATTTCCGCCAGCTACACCAATTACTCTGTTGGCAATCAACTGTCAAGCTGGTCCAGACCCCCGACCCACTGTTGCGCTAACACCATATAGGTGTGGTAAGGGTGTGGTCACACAATAGCCAATCAGACCCACCCAGTTCTCCCCATTACGAAGCAATGCATTTGCGAGAAGACGAAATGTCACGTTTAATATGGCAGAGGCATTTATCAACTTTTGCCCTTTTGTTTCCTAACAGGAAACGGTATATATATATACGGCTTATTAAAATAAATTTCCTTTAATTCAACATGAATTTTCATCATTTTAACAAAACTGGAAAAAGTCTGGCGGTTAGATGACGGCATTGATTGTGTGGCGAGAATACGAGAGGCAGGAAAGGACTTTATAATAAAGATACTTGTCTGATCTGTGTGGGAGTTGTAAAATAAATATGGCAATAACACCTCCAAAAAAGGGTCAAGGGTCTTGATCGGCGCAGACACATAGGCCAAAATAGTGCTGCGCTAATAGTTTTTTAATGTCCAATCCCACAACGTGCCCCAACTGAGCGCAAGTCAATTTCTTTTAGTGCTTCAAACGACCGTTCACATTGGTAGCGCTAAATAACATACCTGCATGGGATAAAGATATTAAATTCTCCTGTGCCACTTGGCGTTGCGAGAGGAGCCTTCTCTGTTTGAAACCAGCATTCAATCAAGAGAGGTTTTAGTGAAAACAAACATTCACAAATCTGAATCCGTGTAAACTTTGTGTGAGACTGGAGGGTGGTTGGTAGACATCCCTCCACTTGCGATATATTATTTTGTAAAAATGTTTTAAAAGCATTACCTGTGAAGGTACAAGTCCCGCAGCACTGTAAATAACACAGTAAAAAACAGTTGATAAAAAATGTGTGAGCAACATGTTAAGTGTGGTAACCGATTTGAGTAAAGATTTGTGATTTGGGTTTTAATTGCAGCACACCATACAGCTGCCTTGATAAAGCCTAAAGCAATCATATTCCGTTCACATCTTGATAGTGGGACAAATGGTCTGGCGGTCTGTCTCACCGTAACGACTGTTTGACGGATGAACCAAAACTTCAGCACTAGAAATAAGCTTTACCGGATCAATATAGCTCCGTTCAAAAAAAGGTCATTTCAGTTCAATTGGATCCCTTTTGACAACTGAAAAGAGCCTAAACCTGGGGAAAAATAAGTGGGACATAAACAAACCACCGGGTGGCGTATGTCTAGAGACGGAGCCATAAAACTAGAAAAATGTTCTCCTGAGGTTTAGTGGAGAAAGGACTGGACTGAAAATACAATTCTTTAGAGTTACTTTTTATTTGCGCTATGCAAGCAGAATTTAATCTTCAGTTTTTTTTAATTCAGTAATTTACTGTGGAAGTTATCACACACACACACACACACACACGTTAAGAAAACCATTAAACCAAGAAAGGCAATCGATTTTTCCTCTGTGCTACTTGAAGAACACAAGATAGGAGTACATTACAATATATCCAGGGTCAGTTGTTGGGTTAGGGTCCTTTCCATCATATAACCCAAAGTAAAGGACGGTATTGGCTCCAATCATGTTCAGCTGAAACACAGAAGAGAAAGACATTTTAAATAGCTCCAGATTATTTAGTAAACTACGGCAAGGCAACCTATTCACGGGAACAAACAAACCATAGATTATCGTTTGGACTACACTACAGTAATTAAGTTTCTTCTTATGTGAAGAATATGTGATTGCAAATATATTTGGTATTTTCCAGTTCAATCCGATAAAATAATCTAAACTATAGAGCACCAGTATTCAACTGTGGCAATTTACTCTTATCCCCCTAATGCAAATATTACATTAAGTTGTACATTATTATACAATCTATTATACAAGCCTTCTAAGAAAACATATGGTTTAATAAATTTCAGGAGCACCTTTACCCGATAGATTATAAATTGTGTGCTTTTAGGCGTAGGTTTACAAAATAAACACGGGCGATTCATTACTCTCTCCACCAAGAAAGCACCATCTGACACTCACAAGCGAAAATTAACCTGAAACACTTTGCGGCGCTTTGAAGACGAGTCATTAAAAATCGGGTATTGCACATATGGTCGCATTCAAATTTATGCAAATGTGTTTTAGACTGTAAATATGCGTGAGCCAACGCACTTGAGGAGTGACTCACTCCCGCCACCTCTTTGTTTGGCGAGGAAACCCGAGAACTTAAGAGCCCTCCTCTTTAAAAGCCACGATTTCACACAAAAACTAGTGTGACCTAGTGCCCACAGATCTGCGCTGCGGCAAAACAGTGCGGAGGTTGAGCAATTAAAACGCAAGCTTTTGTTTAGCCTGACCCCCCTCCGCACAACAAAAACCTCTTTAAAAAAAATTACGTTATTGCAAAACAGGAAAGGTACGCAGACCATGGCGACAACTAAAATACAGTGTTAAAATGAAAGAAGTAAATAAGTTCCGTTTAAACACTTCTCTCAATAATTTGGTCTTTTTTAGGATGACATTAAGTTAGAGACCCAAAGGCATGGGGATTGCGATGAAAGGGGCTTTCACTTCACCAGCGACACCAGACCACAGGATGGCTTTAATCTGAGGTCCGGCCTTCATTACGTATCACACGTGTTTCAAAGCCAACTGAATTCTCACGCTTCAGTCTCCACCTGTCCCTTAAGGTTTAGTCTTCAAAGCTTTTCTTTTTTAAAGTGGGGGTGGGCATATTGATTGAATTCAATTAACTGATTAAAGTCAATTTAAACGATGGCTGTGGGATTATGATGAAGATCAGACTCCAATTGAAGGAACCATAGCATACAAAACTTTTTTTTTTTTTTTTAAACTCCGCTACTTTTGAGGAAGAGCTTACCTGCCACGGTTTAAGATTAAGCCCTTGGTGGATACAATTTGAGATTCAGCCCTAGGTGGCTATAATAACTTGTTGGTTATGAAATATTTTCTCAATAGCGGCAGCCAGTAACACCCCTCAACCCCACCCCCCAACAGCATCTATATTCACTGAAGGTGGCAATGGATCAGAGTGCGTTTTGATGGAGAGCAGCTGTAACAGCGCACCGGTGAATGTTCTCGCCATCCATGCAGAACAATACCGTTTGTATACACTTCAGACCTTCATAGTGGTTGGGGATAATTTGTGCTTTTCTCCTGTAATACAATGACTACAGGCCAAGCATAAACATTCACTCTGAACAAACATTTTGGGATAAGAACTTGGCGGCAGACCCCTTTTATTGAATTGAATACATTTACATAAAAGCTGATTCTATTAAGTATGAATTTATTAGTAAATAAACCTGGCTACACATCACTAGGAAATCCAGAACAACGAGGGTGAACGTTCACAAAGACAGACAAAATTGGAAGACCCAAGTCAGACCATCTTCATCTTCCTCGCTGATCTTCACCACCACCTCCTGCTAGCTGTGCATTCTTGCCCCTGCTATTTCTTCATTTCAAATTCTTGACGAGTTACGGGAACATTTAAGAACACAAACCGCTTTTATTTGCCAATTCAAGCTTCAGGCAGGAGTAAACCTCCTTAATGCACGGCTCTGGAGACGCAACGGAAACGCTCGAGCCGTCTCCATAGGCCTCTGGTTTCTGCCTCCTTTTCATTCTTTACCCTGACTGACTGTCGGAGAATAGGAGGAGGGTTAAAAAATAATAATAATAAAAAATACCTCCAGGACTACCGACCTGACGTTCATCTTCCTCTCCGGAACCCATTATTAATCCGCTTAATACTACCAACTCATGACTGTCAGTAGTTTTCTACTTAATTATACATTCCGTCTCGGTCCGTCTCCTTCTCCATTTTGACCGGGCAGATGATCAACGATCGATGCGGTTTCCAGGCCTTTCCAAATGAGAAATATTGAGTAAAAGCGGGGATAACCAGTAGACAGGCACGCTCATACACCGCCGTTCTTTACATTTTGTCTATACAGCTATATGGACACGGGCCCGCTGTCCAATAACATCCGTTTCCTGTGTTCACTCACATCCTCAAATAAGCACCAATTCACATTTGTAAATAGATGCCTTCCATACAAAGGAGAAATGTTGCCGGAAATTCAACCTTGGAATCACCTGGCCTAATCTAAGGAGACAGCTTCGGAAAAGAACTTTAATTTAAGCAACGCTCCAATGCACTAGCGTGACGTTCCAATTACACAAGCCAATTTGTTAGACAACGACAGGAAGTACTCGATATCCTACCCTCCGATTCCATCACATCGACAGACTGATTGACATGGAGGCCACCCACACACACACACACACTGCAGAAGTTGGTGGCCTAACCATATGCAACGGGAGAAAAACAACATTATAATAACTCGGGTAAACACTTCAGATTCTCAAAATTCGCAGCAGGGTTAATTTACGGACTACCATGGATTACAAAAATAGAGCCTGATTCAGATATAACAGAAATTACTGGGATTTAAATGCTCCGATAATCAAATATGAGCAGCTATTATTTTTATGTACTAATAAAATTAAATAATGAAAACCCTGACAGCTGGTGTTTTACCCTTGCAGTAGCAGAAGCAGCATTCTTTTGCACAGGAGTTTGGGGTTCAATCCTTCCAGGCCAGAGGTACCCCCCCCCCCAAATGCAACATGGAGATCATGGGTGGGTGAAATGTTCTGTAGAGATTACAACCCCAGGTTGAGCTACGGTTTCTTGCTAAGAAGCCAGACCCCCTAGAGACTGTTCAACTTCCAGGACACTGTGCTTTTCATCCACTTAGATAACGGTCCTGCATTTCAGGAAGCTTCAGACCAACGCAAGATTAAAATCCTGATCCCCCATGCCAAAGACCGTAAACCTTCTATAACGATAAACGACAGGAAAACTTAGCAACGCTGCTCAGGCCGCCATCATTCAGTAAAGGAAATTTCAATCGGCTGATTAAAAGCTACGAGGCTGTAAAGCACTGGTCAACAAACGGGCATCCTCCTTAAAACATCATCAAAGACAACACGTGTACCAAAACAGAGAAGGACAAACAAATGAAAAGAACGAACAGATGGACGACGATACAAACATGACCACTGAAGGCTTTAGCAATTAAGGAGGTGGAGACAGCATCTGTTTTACAACAGGGAGCGTATGAGAGAGAGAGAAAGAGACGTATGGAGGGGGAAGGAGAAAAGAAAACACGGAAGATGAAAACGGAAGCGAGGGCATCATACCTGGCCTGTGATGTCCATCCTCCAAGGGTTCACCTGCAGACCATCGCACCACCCACCACGCCCATACAGCCAGGTACCAGCCTCATTAGGCTCTGCCCCCTCTTCCACCCGGGCTGCACAACCCAGGGCACTCCCTACCAGAGAACATAGATAACCCTTTCAATTCCGAATGGGTAAACCTATTGGATCATAACGGTTAACCGAACTGGAGGAGGGCGTTTCACGCAACTTAAAACGACATCACATCCTCCAGGCAACACCCTGGTTGTTATTCTGCGCACTAAATTAGGGATTGACGCATTGCAAATCGATAATCAAACCTGTAGCGGGGCTGGTTCCTCGCAGCTAACGAGGCATTTGCATGCAATTACATCTTCTCTGCCGACACTCATTTTCGTGACTTCCAAAAGCACTAGAAAAGTTAGTCGACTGTCACATTACGCCCTCCCTTAACAGGAGCCATGGAGGCAATAACAAATCATGGATTTGGACTATAGCCCGACACTAAAGGCTGAACAGAACCTGAGCAACTAGACAAAATGCACTGGCTCACCCGCAGAGCTGAAGGTGCGAGAGTTATTGTAGATGTCGTTGATCAGGAAGTGATGCGAAGTCACACAGAACTCCCCGCACCCGTTCTCGTCACTCCCGTGCCCGGTGATCACAGCGTAGACCTCCACCTGAGCACCAACAGGAGTGGAAGTTCCCTTAAGCTTGATCTCCACCCTATAAAAACTCCCCCGCCCCCCTGACTATGTAGTAATCAATAACCCCCAGAGCATTACTCTTTAAATATCCAGATTAAATTGTCCGCTACTCCAAAAAATGCCTTTAAATTATACAGATTCATTTCTAGGGAAAGCATCAAGAATGTTCTTTCTGACAGTAACGCATGCACGTATATGAGCAACAGTGGAAGGGTTTAGGGCTATCATTTTCAAAATCTTAACATGCTTTATAGGGCAGTTGGTGGTGTAGTGGTTAAGGTGAGAGAGGTACTCAACCTGAATCGCTTCAGTAAAATATTCAGCTGTACAAGTGGATGAATGTAGAAATTGTAAGTCGCGCAAGTCGCTTTGGAATAACAAGTCTGCTAAGCAACCAAAACGAATGCGTACGCAAGCCCTTCAACAGTCCGTAACAAGGCGTTTCGTCTTTAATCTCACAATACATTTCCCCAGGAGGAAAAGTTTTGCCAGTAACAAAGCTAAGCCGTCCGTGTTTGGAATAAATATATAATTTGAACAGGAGGCCTTTGAAATCACTGTCTGTTCTGGACAAAACAACTGCAACAATTCCAACAGGACACAATGCTGTCAATTATTCCAGCTGTCTATATAAAATATCATGAAGGTACTTTGATGCCAAGATCCCACTGGGCAAAAAATTAATGGATCCAGGCTGATTACAGCAGTTCCTTCTGATAACCGAAGGAGGCTTGTGTAGTTTATTTTCCCCAATTAAAACGCTCACCTTCGCAGAGTACCTGATATTAAGGTTTATACGAAGCCGTTGATTAAGATTACAAACGGACTTTAAAAATATAATATTAGCTGTTCTTATTGTAGCCGTTTCATCATTACTAATGACAATTAATGGGGGAAAAAATATGGACTTGCAGATACAATCGAAGTCATATTGGATTTTGCTTTTGAAAAGCCAGTATAATTTCACCCACGTGTACCATTACTAATGGGTTCTTTTCTTCAGTAAAAGCGCATACTTGCCGAGTCAGATCCAGATATTTTACAATCAGGGATACATCATACTTTTTTTGTAGATGGTGGCACAGTAAATTTGATGGGCTGGTATCTCCTGTTGTAGTCCTTGTCAAAGGTTCCTCCATTGTACAGGTCCATCAGCTGGAAGGGGCGGAGAGTGTCAGAGTGTTTCCCTGCCCAGGGAACGAAACAAAAACCACAACGTTAATCTAACACCAAGAGACGACGGGGCAACATTCTTCTGTTGAAACTTGACCGTCTCACTTTAATAAGCTCACCCTGGTGTTGCAGACGCGTTGGCAGAAAACAGAAAACAAATCGCATTACAAACTTACTTCACATCCTGATGAAGGTGCTCCGTTAGAAAGGGTTCAACGCACGTGTCATAAATCAGGGACAGGAGAAAGGCCCAGCCTCATGAATGGGGCGATATCATCCCGATTGCGGTCATATAGGCGTGCACGATTCTCAGTGTTAAATCTGTTAAACCTTTATTTTATTTATTCACATTCATTGATTATTCATTTTTTTATTCCAATTTGGAATTTTCAGTCCCCTCCCCTCTCGAACCGGGCCACCAGACATTCAGACCTGTTCAAGGCTCTATAATCTCACTAGCTACGTAACTTTTGTATCGAGTGTCACACGTGCAGTGACAAGTGCCATCACATGATAATAAAATAACACAATACGGTAAACCAATTCAAGACTTTTACAAGAAAAGTCAGTCAAAATGCAATTACATATAAAGTGTCGTTTCAGTGGTAGGTCAAGTTTGGCAGACCCGTAATGCATTAAAGTAACTACTAAAATCTTTATAATCTCTTGAGACCGGGAAAAAGGTTTAAGTAAGATTAAGTAAAACTATCAATATGACATCATCATCGTGCGATATACGTTACAAGACAAAGAATGAAGGGTATTGGGGTGAGCGCAGCTGGTTAGTTCAGGGCCAGGTGAACAGTCTGAAGAGACAACAGAAGTTATTGAGAGACCCAGCTGCGGAAAGCCGACTGCAGTCATATTTTTCCTCTTTCCTTTAATAGGCCAAAAGCACTGGCTGTATAACAAAAATCTCCACTTCATCTACCCCCTGACAACAGCGCGAAAGACCAGATAAAACAGAGCCTCCAGAATGGACGTTCCGCTAAATGCGATCGTTAAAAGTGGTACGGCTTATCGATTTTTCAGTCCAAACGTGTCACTGCGTTCAGCAGAAGAGTACCTCCCCAAACACAAATACGCTTGTGTGCTCCGCTTCACCGTACAAAACAAAGAATTCGGAATTTAAAAAGAAGAAGAAAAAAAACACCCAAATTGCAAACGTGAAAAGGGTACTTCATTGTCAAAATTTGCCACGTTTCAATCACGTTTTCAACGCATGTTCTGACATTCATAAAGTGACCGATTTCATACTCAGGTAAAAGTTATTGCCGTCAACTAACCTATACTGAAACTGTATGGAATGCTTGGATGAGATTAGTGAGTAATCAAACTGCCAACACCTAATGTCACCAAGTGAGTCAGCCACCTAATGTAAACGTCTCTTTGCGAGTATTGCACAGCTGAATACATGTTCAGACATATTAACTACAAATTAATCTGATGTAACGTATTTGCCTTCAAACGGGCAAAATTTTGGGGAACACACACTTTACTGGAAGAACGACATTTTTAAGTCTGTTAAAAAAACAACACATTGGTACAAACATAAAATTTGGAGATTACCATAAGCAAACTAACAAAACCATCCGGCAAGCTTGAAATGAAAATACAGATTACACAAATGAAGCAAAAGGCTAGTATAATTTACACATTTTGCCTCCACCAAACTGGTGTTTAAATCCGCTGTCTTTGGATCTCGTATGGAAGGTACTTAGAATCGATTGATTTCAAATGGATTATTTGCATTTGCTGAGTGTAGAACCACTGGACTAATTTAATGAAGAAGCGATCAGAACTGTCCTTTTAACGCGCAACGAGCAAGTTAGTCAACGGTCTGTTCTTTCGCCTTGTCAGACTTCATCTTTTACGGGCAAAACAACTCGGGCGCACTGGATAAACCCCCCCCCCCCCCCCCAATTTAATCTCAAGGCGATTTAACCAGGAAAACTGCAGTGAATCCATGACAGGAAGGTCAGGTGGATTTGCAGGATCAAAAGAAAAACCCAAAGCTCTGCTGGTTGAAACATCACCTGAAGACTTTCCGTAGGTGTCGGAGGGCGTAAGAGGTTTTAAACCCAACAAAAAAAGATGTCGTTTTGAAAATACGTCTTTCACCTTGTTATGCAAGCAGAAATATCTGGCTTTCACACGACTAGGCTTCATCACAAGGGAACTTGGAAGAAACTTAACACCGGGACCGCTCTTTAGACACACAATTTGCTAATGTGCCGTTCACGCTAAAAATAAGTATCAGAAAAGACTTAGTTTTATAAATACTGAGGAAAATAATAAACATCTGCTCTATACGCCTCATTAAATTTATCCATATCCCCCGAAGTGTGTAAAGTGGATTACTACGGTGTGTGTGTGTGTGTGTGTGTGTGTGTGTGTG
>JAOVYW010000108.1:5488439-5502731 GCA_025775045.1 Hiodon tergisus
GATGAATGGCTGGCATCTGATTCTCTGAAGGAGATCCTGAGAAGAATGACCAGGAAACCCCGGCCGCATCAGTTTTTCGGTTTAATGGGGAGAAGATCCTCTAGTAAGTTTTTATTTTTGTTTTTTAGAGGTTCCCATTTGTCTCACCCCTTATGTCCGTGTCAAGTGATTTATCAATCGCTTGGTCTGATTTTTATATTACATTATAGCGGCGCCTGGCACAGGATTATTTAGATTCGTTAGGAAAGCCATTTCACTAACACGTACACGTACGAACTGAATTCCTCCTGGTATGATGTTAGTATATTACATGTAGCCTGCGGTCTCCAGGCCCACCACATTCGGTTACCAGGGCTTCGGCTTAATTTAAAAGAGCATCACCGTCCTGTACATTGAAAGACGTATGTGAAGAGAGCTGTCGATAATCTGCATAGCCGACAGTTTCTGAAATTAGGTAATAAAGTGGAAACAGGGGCGGCGGAGGGAGGAGTTAGCGGGGGACTTAAACACTCCCTGAAAAGGCTGAGCCCCCCCCCCAAAACCCCCCAGTAATTTTAGTTCTTGTTTGTTGCGTCCAAAATTCTTTAGAACCTGCTATAAACAATCCGGCCCCCCTCGTTTCTCTCCCAGTCATAATTTTCTGGCGCCGCTGATGAGTGGGAACAACTTGTAGGAATCGTCGTTAAGATAAGAATATCGGTCTTACGTGATTTCACTTGCTCCCACCTAATTATCCTCAGTGGAACCGTATCCTTTGTCTGGTCTGTTAAATTGCCTACAGTAGAGTTTATCGTGGTCAGTAAAAAGGGAGAAAAGTTCTAAGTTCAGCCATTGGAGAGGTATATATTTTCTTGACATTTAGCGCTATCAAAACATCCTCGTCTACATTCTGCCAGTTTACATTCTGCTGCGTCAGACATACAGTAGTTGGATACATTAATCCCAGAGAATAGTTTATGTTTGTGCTCAGGTAGAAATGTCAATATGTAAAATTGTACCAAGATCTGAGAGCGACCACAAAAGGTTTAGAATATGGAACGGACTGCAAACAATGGGTTTTGATGCTGTCTGATCATTTTACTATTAAATAGCCTGCCAGGTGTACAAATGGTTCTATCAATTCACATAGAATGGATACACCTAGTTCAGATATGAACAACCTTAATGTAATGCACCACAGGGTACAGGAGGGGGAAGGTCAGACAGGCATGGGTCGAGTACCGGCAGAACAGAACAATCAAGATTGGGCAAAGAACTGGTCAGGCGATCGACGGGGACGGGGACGGGGACGCTTCAGTGAAACTGAAAAGACTTCACAATGAGTGAGGGTTAGTGATGGGCTTACGTGCGGAACAGAAAACCGAGTTGGAAGGTGCAGGGCCAATGGGAACAGAAGGTGACCGAAACGGTGCACATGGGCTTCAGCAATGTTAACTGAATGATCAGAGAGGTAAGTGACTGATAACATCTACTGCGGAAGCTGTGTTGTGAACTGTGACACTTAACATGGTCTGCACAATGTCTGGGAGGGTTATTGCATGAACCGGTCCAGTTTTCAGTGTTTGCCCCATGAACTCATCTTGTAACGCACGGCAGCATACTGGATTCATCCAGCAGCATATGATGGAGATTGCATGGTTTAAGCTATTCGCCATGCTTAATCTCAAAGAAAATCACATTGTTTTGACCAAAGATCCTTTGGCTATGAAGCACCATTATACAAGGGATTCAAATAACCAAGAACCACGAATATTCAGACACCACATTTTATTAAACGTTTTATTCAGATATGATATAGATCGTTTCTCTGTATATTCTCGAGGATGTTATTCAAACGTAGCGTAATTGGTGACTTTTCTTTCATCAAATTGAGTTAAGCGATTTAGATCCTGGTATGATGGAATGAAAGTCACAGATGGAATGTGGCTCACAAATGCCACTCTTGGGTACAGCTTTTCAAAATCAAATCATCGTGGATGAGTGTACCTCTGAAGATTTTCATTTGTTCCTTTATTTATAAAAAATTTTTTTTGGTTTTTTTAATGGCTTTCCAGGACAGAAACTCAACTCTTTTGTGGGACTGATGGGTAAAAGGAGCCAAGAGGAACCAGGTGAGCAACAGAATGTCCTGTTCCACTCAAATAATGGTTGCATTTAGAGGCTGCGGTTTAGTGTGACTCACTGGCCAGCTGTCAAAATGCACCTTTTGTGGTTCCTGAATATACATCATTTGAAATCAAACCTGTAATCAGTTAACATATAATCTCCAATGTTATACATCCATAGCTGGTCATCTTGAAATGGTTGGCTATATAAAAATTAACTCTTGCTGGAATGTGGCCAGCCTGAAGCCTTTGTGGTTCTTCCTGTGTGGGATGTCACGTGCTTGACCAGGGCATTGCCTTCTGACAGCTGACTCTGAATCATGACATGTCTGTGTTAGCAGTGTTTTCTTCTCACACTTTTCCAGATTTGTACGAATGGAGCCCAGTACAGAATCACGATCAACACCGCTGAGACTTTTCCTGCAAATTCATTTTCGTCAGTGCTAAGTTACTGCTTTGAATGTTTGTTTGTTTTTCCAAGTGAGTTCTGAGTCAAGTAGTAGATTTTGTATGTATTGTTCTTGTTTGTTTAAAGGCTAACCGTCTTAAATTCAAATCTATGTATTTTAAAGTTATTGACACCCGGATCATCACCATGAAACGACAAGCTATTCAATGTAATGATGTCATCGAATGTGAACAAATGAACAAATCTTCCATTATGAAAACTGTTTTGTCATTGGTATAGAGTCCCCGGGCAGTTTAAATATTTGAATTGCCAACCCTATTACAGAACACCAAATTATTGCTTTCTCCTAGTAAATAACACTAAATTGTGAAAGTACGGTACTGTTTATCTGACTGTATTTTGCTTATATCTGCGGCACAGGTACAACACAGAGAAAAACTAAATGCTATGCTGGTTTGTGAGTAATATTTACTAACTTAAATTTGTCTTTTTTTTTATTTGGTGCATGTTCATTTATTTATTACAAAATTTTTAACAAGTTTACAGGAAATTTAATGTAAAAAAATTGTGCTGATGTAAAAATCCTCTGATAATTTAGTGCCCTACATATTTTTTCATGTCCATGTGTTTTTAATACCAGCCTGTTATGCGGGAAACGGTGTTATGCTTTTTCCATTTCAATTAATCTTTTCAATTGATCTGAGCAAAAATAAAATATTCCAAAATGACCTTTTCTGTTATGGTCAGAATAAACATGGAGGTACAAACTATAGCTTTGGAAAACACATTAAATTGATGTTGATAGACAACACTGGGTGAGTTCTGAAAAGGGGTCACAAACAGAAAACATGTCGTTGACATGAACAGTGTGCAAAAGAGATGTTTTGCTGGGAGAAAATATGGCTTGAGCTGTAGATCCAGTTGAAATTTCACATTAGGGGTTTGTGTGAATGAGAGATTTACAACCAAAACAGTGGGACAGCTGGTGGTTTAGTGGTTAAGGCTTGTAACCCTAACAGGCCTGTAACCCTAACAGGCTTGTAACCCAAATTGAGTCTTTGAGCAAGGTACTTAACTTGAATGCTTCAATAAATATCCAGCGGTATAAATGCATTTATATAGAAATTGTAAACTTGCAAAAAAGCTCCACCTAGTGGAAAACGGCTGCTACTAAGGAATATTTTCCCATTCAATACAAATACTGAAGTGAAGGTCTACATTTAAATTCTATCCCCCCAAAATAAAACAAATACAAATATCTCTTTCAATGTAAATGAATAATGCATTATTAAATAAACAAAACAACTACAAAAATAGGATTATTACATAAACTAACTTGAGGTCTAGCGAAGTTTTTGAGCTGCCAATTTGACCTAAAACGTTTGTTCCAGTAAAACAGGGACACTCAATTTGTGTTTCACATTTGAATTTGGTAGAATTTGCGTGATGTGGCGACCTAAATGTTGACCAAAAATAGAACTGCAAGGCAACAAAAGATTGACTTCAGAATTGGCTTTCCTTGTAAAGTATACAGTGTTACAAAAACATCAATGGGCTTTAAGATTTTGAGAACAAAAAATAATTCCCCAAAACAATTTAAAAAAATCTTATATTTGAAGTACAATTTCAATTGACATCAATCATCAACATGTAATTATTCAGTAGATAACAATCGTTGACCCCGCCCCCCATCTAAACCACTAAGCCCAGTATCTAAGTTTGTTACACAACTTCGAACCCGGCCTCATGTCAAACCCATGAAAACTTATCACTGTATAACTTATCTACTGAATTCAACATGGGTTTGGCTTGACTCTAACCAATGGAACCAAGCGTGCTATGATTTTCTCACTGATAATAGGGAATCATCTTTTTCCTTTCTCATGAAAAGCGAGAACAGAAGCAAACATCACAGTAATTGAAATTTTCACTAAGACACTAAACAACATTGTCGAGCCAATTGAAAATATCCAATGGGGAAACTCTTAAAAACTGAGCGAAATTAGAAGATTTATAGTAGTTTTGGCATCGAATAATGTGGGCCCTCAGCATTTGAATTATAACGACTTAACTTCTAATTAGATGTACAATCACATTGGTAATCAAAACCAAATCTTATAGGTCTTGCAAACATTCATTGCTGCATTTACACAGACCACAAAACAATGTTTATTAACTAAAATAAATTAAAGGTTTATTGTTTCATGATTATTTTTCATTGTTTTTGGAGTGGTTTGTTTTGTAATTCCCTCCAAAAATAACATAAGCATCATTTGCAGTTCAACCACAACAATGGACCACCATTACCGCCAAAGAATATCAGATTGAAAAACCACCCAAACCTATTCTGAAACAAAACAAGGTTCCTATCCACGAAAGAGGTCTTTGAATGGGTTTCAGGTTAGACTGGGAGAGATTTCAATTAAACACCTGAGAATTTGAGGGCGGGATTCCTGAGGGATTTGCCCCAGAGGTTACCCAGATATAGGCGGATCCTTTCCAGACACTACTGACTGGTCATAGGTTCACACAGACCAAGCAGCATTCGATCTGTGTGATGGGTAACAAACGCATGCACTGATGGCTGTATCAACTGTCAGAGTGTCACACTAAATCCAATTCTGAACGACGTCATTTTGTTAGCATAAGGATACCCATCAAACGGAAAGAGCAACCATCTGGTCATTAAATGTTACCTAAAAAAAGCATATGTAGAAGTGAATATGGATATAGATGAAAAACAAAAATGTTTTGGGACCATTTAAAGTACATTTTTAATGTTTCATCATTATTTTAACTGAAAGCAACTATTTATAATATAGTATATAATATTAATATACTAACTTTACAAATTCCTCAAATGATAAAAAAATGACTTGTCTGAAAACCTTTCTTCTTCATGATCTAAATCCATCTAAACTTCCGTCAGATTGTTGTTGTTTTTTTTTGGACACAAAACACAAAAACCTGATACAGCATCGCTGGTCTGTCTTAATATTGTTATTTCAGATTCATACAAACTATATAATTAGAGATGTACTTAAGATTCATTGCCAAGACTTGTTTTTGTGACACGAGATTTGCTACACAAATCAAACCAGTGAAACAAACGGAGCTGTGAAAACGGTGATCTGACTGAATTCGTTAATGTAGTGACATATTCCTACCTGCGTAAAGGCCTGGACACCCTTTAGTTAAAGCACCAGTGCAGTGTCAGTATGATATGGCTTGGGTGTGGACTAAATCCACTGTATTTCAGCGTTAAGATGGACACATTAGGATGCCTGAGGACAGACCCTTTTGTTTGGAGGATTTTGATTACACATTAGTCATGTAAGCAAACATAGAACCGTAGGCTAAATTAAGTATTACAGTAAAACTCTGGTGCTTTTCCATCAAAATTGCTGATATAGGCAGATAGTTGCCAATTAACCTATGAGTAATCTGAAATAAAAACCTATTTCCTGCACTTTGCATTCTGATGGCATATAGGTATTGATTTTCAGGTGTGATATTCAGAATCTACAGATGGCAAAACAACGACCACACAAACACTCTATCACCTCCATGATAGAGGCAGGGCACTGTGCCACTCCATTGACATAAAGACATTTTGCAACAGAGGTAAGACTATCTATCCACCTTGTTACAACTGTTGAATGTAACGGTAGGATCCCACACTTTCAAAACAGGCCTGACAGAGCTGTGAAGCGATTTAAGTCCTACCCATTAAGAATATACCCATCTGAGATATCTCAGATGATTCAAAGGCTTCAAAGTCTGACATTTACGTCCAGCAAAAGCTGTGGTAGAACCATTAAAAGTGCATCTCGATAAATTAATCCACCATCTAAAATAGCCTCTCATTATAAACTTATTTAGCTTATTAGAATAATTTCACGGCTTTGACACATTTGCGTAAAACGCGCCACATTTCTTGAAACCAATAAAAAGTTTGAAATCGTCCTTTCTGTACACGGAAGAAGGAAGTGAAAAGGCAAATCCTGGTGCTGTTCACAGTGGCGGGTAAACTTAACTCCACCCCATGACATCGGTTCGGACGCCCAGGGGCGGATGTGCGTGTCATCGTTTGTGTTTGGTCACCGTTCGGACGCGCCCCGTCAATGCCCCCCCACTCCCGTTTCGGATCTGCCCCTTGTGATTTGCATAGAACTCGGCCACGACAGGACAGTGGTCCGAAGCCACCCCACTCCATGACCAGTTGTCGGGGATCCAGGGGTTCGTCAGGCCCTCCCTTACCACCAAACAGTGACCTGCAAGGCGCAAAAGAGACAAGCAGACGGGGGGGGTAGGCTTTAGACGGGACTGGGGTTGCCTGTTGAAACGGTGACAAACACAAGGGGAACTGCACACGTGCACACCTGTATAGAACTTCTTGAGTGAGCGGTTAACCCAGATGTTGTCCAGACAACGGGTGCCCCGGGGGGTCTTGGTGCTGATGTTGGTGAAGACGGACGGGGGGAGCAGGGCACTCAGGTTCTCTTTCTTCAGCAGGTCCAGCTCCTCACGGTTGGGTGGATTCTGAAAATCCCCTAACACCAGGAGGTTCTCCTCTCCTGATCAACAACAGAACGCTACGATTTTAAACAAGGCCGTGAAATGAAATGACATGACATGAAAACTGTGGATTTCGGCAGTGTGCGATTTGGTTTAGCATCAAATTATTATGGCCGTCAACCACAGCTGAAATATTTTACAGAATTCTTATGAGTATCTGATGAATTGAGGTGAGATTGAGACAAAGCAGGCCTCCCACTGGAGACATTAAAACTGACCTCTCAGCATTGCCTGCATGCTGTCTGTCAAACGCAACTTCCTGTGGACATCAGAGTGTTTTTTTCCATTCTGCTCTCCCTCCAGTACTGGCGCCTTCAAGCGGACATTCACGATTGTCATCTCAAACGAGCCAATCTATACGTCAGGGTAAAAAAAAAAAAAAAAAAAAAACACTTCGAAACCCCAACATTAACCACACCAGAATTTAAAACTACACGATCTCACGAACCAACATCTTAACAGATCTCCCTACTTGAAGGTTGTGTTTAAAAATAAAAATAAAATAAAACACACACCATCAGAATTTCTGCAGGATTTATAGCGTCCAGGCCACTGTTCGGATAAACCTAGATTTAGCAATTATTGTACTTGCAGTTTCAACAGTATTCCATTAGGTGTCTCTGTAGCCACATCTGATCAATTTAATGTTATCGTCAGACATTCGTGAGGCAAATTTTTAACGGCAACCGGGACAACATGGAACTAGAAATATCAAACAGCAAAGGTAATTCATTTTAACGAAATCAAAAATGATACAAGAAAATGAGCAAATTAAACGTGCAAGCAAAATTATAGGATAAAAATAAATTAGAAATATCTCACTAAAATGCAGTATACTCTCTACAAAATGTACGACATTTTACGACAGACCTTAATCCTGCTTGAATTTTACACATTTAATTGCACCAACACGGAGGTACAATTCACAAGAATCAGGGGTCAACTGTATTCCACACAGACTGTACCAAACCTACGTTAAAACGTGCGAGGTATGGTCGGGGATAGGCGTGGTTCCCATTGCCATTGGCAACGGCGCTCTCCAGGAGGGTCGCGTCCTTCATCACGATCCCGGAGGTGCTGTCCCACAGGAATCCGGAAAACTCTGCTGTCTGGGGAGACAAAGACAGTGTTTTTGTTGTCAAGCAAGTCGCTAATACATATATTTATATACAAACAGAGTCCTGTTACACGCTGCCATCCGTGAACACATCACCAAGACTACCACAGTCCATAAATAACTGTGATTGGTCACCCGAGGGAAGGTAGAGATACAGATTTCTAATCACTGTATCAGTATGACTTAAACTGGGAAGTAATGGGAACATAGTCTGTAACGCAAGCTCGTACATGCCTTTACTGAATAGGTCACGTCATTTAAGACCATTGGCTTTTGTGTAATGAAAAGAAAATTTTAAAAACAGGTGGGGAACCAATATAATAGAATCCTGAACATCCATTTATTGGGAGAAGGTTTTTAGGGGATATGGCGTTCCTTCTGTACCCATTCTGACTGATCCTGTCAGACGTCCTCTCCTCGGTGGGTACTGAGAAGGTTCCATACGGACTCCACAGGGGTCATGTCAGATTAGAAGGCTGGCCGCAGCACTCTGGTGATGTTATCTTGGCCCAAAACCCTGAACTTTGTTGTGCGAGAGTTGTGTGTTATTACGCAGGTCTTAATGTTCCTTTTATTGGCAACAGTAGAAGGATACCTAGCTAATTATTGTGAATTGAGCTGTGAGCAAAACTACCGAGCCAGTACAAAACGCTGTCTCCAGAGTGATGAAGTAGACCCGTGTGTTAGGTTTTGTGTAGTGTGGTGCCAGCTAGTCGCCTCGTAATTTGGCTGGAGTAATACTATTATAAACAAAGGTGGAGAAGGATTCTCCTGCACTCGGTAGACATGTAGATTTTCAATTCTGCTCACACACACTCGGAGTCAAACTTTCCTCTCCACGAGCGATTCATCAAAGCGACCATACCCTCGCAGGGATACATTCTGTCGCACAAGACAGCCACACTCAGCAGGAAACTTGTGCCAGGAAGAAACAAAAAAAACACTGAAGTGTCAATTCTAGGTCTTTTAAAGCCGGGGAATCAGCAACCTGACGGTCGGGTGTCTGGCAGGGTCTGGTTTTAGCCCGAGTGTTGGTGGTTTTAGGATTGACATCAGGGATGAGCGGCGTCATTCGATGAGCCAATCAAATGACTGTGCGAATGGAAGGGATTTGAGTTCAGAGAGTTTAGACAGAAAAACCTGACCGTGACACGTCAGCCGGATGCGTCGGTCCAGTTATGGTCACAGTAACGGTGACCGTTAGCGTTACCCCTTTGAAGTAAACCTTTTCACAGGGAAACCATAGTGCCGTGGAGTGTGTGATCGTCCCCTGCGTGACCGTCCGTTCTTCAGCACTGACCCTACCTTGTCAGTCTTTCCCGTGGGCTTTTCGGAGACGGCACATTTCCATTGGCCCCGTGAACCCTTCCACCGTCGCACGCTGAGTATGGTGCCCTCGTTCAGCTCCCGACAGAACTGCAGACGGAAGACAGGTCACAGTTAACCAACGTACACCTGAAACGGCCGAGGGACGCGTTCTCCTGTGGAACTTAATTCTCCCCCGAGAAAACGGCGTTTCCCAGGAAAACTACCGCTAAAGAATCAACCTCCAGCGCAACTTCTTTGGATGGATTTAACGGTCCAGAGTGGCTGGCCGCAGTAGCTAGGCCTGTATAAACCCCTCATCTCCCCAGCCATGCTGAGACCACGACCGCACTCGCCCTCGAGGGGCGTCGCCCACCCGTGTTCCACCAGACGGCTCTCAGTCACTCCTCATTAGACACTGCCCTGACTTCAGACGCGTTGACTGTGTTCCTGACACTGCAGTGCTGGCGTGTGAGTAGCAGTAGTGCGGGGGGGGGGGGGGGTATAGGGGTCAGGTGCCACTGCCAGGAGTTCTTCTTTTTTGTGCGTTTATTTTAGTGTTTTCTCGGAACTGGCAATCGTGCTATCGCACGCGACTGGTAGCCAAAAACCCTGCCCACGCCGTACATAGGGAGGGTGAGGAAGTATGACTAGTCTCCTCAAACCCGAGTCACCTTCGAGCCACCCGTCACTCTCTGCCGATTGGAGGAGAGGCATGTCTCTCTCGCCCTGTAGGCTGCAGAGGAAGCTGACAGAAGATGCAGAGAGAAACCCTGCCAGTTGCGTCCAATTCTGCCAACGCGTCGCCACCTTTCTCTCCTGGTCACAGCTGGCAAATCACACGGGCTAGATTGAGACCAGCGAAATCCAGCTCACAGGGCTCTGCCTGTGCCAGCACTTGTGTGGCTAAAGGGAACATTTCCTCCCCACAGACGGTACTGAAAACAGAAAGTGTTGCAGACGCTTGACGTGACACCAACTCTCTTCCTCCCCAATTCTTGCAACAGATTTGAGACAGAAGTGTTTTCAACCTGCCCGAGTCAGACAGAACGTGGTGTATACTGTTATACATGCAATGGATTATCCTTTCAAAGAATATTCATCGTGATTTAATACTCTTTTGACCCGGGTGACTTAACTTACAACTACAAGTTCTGTCAACTCTATTACACAACTGATACAAAAGGATTTTCGTCCCACAAAGGTGATTTAAAAACTATAATTACACTTCAGTTTTGTGGAATTGTACTCTATGTGTTTAAACGCTGACCGAAATATTAATCAAGTCGAGTTCACTACAGTTGAGCATGCATTAGGCACCCTCACAAAACACGAGTTAGAAAACGATTGTATTTTAAAATTGGATTGTACTTTCGCTGCAAAACAAGCACGGGAAAGAATCTGCATTCCAGTGCATTCTGAGGTCCTAGCAGAACACATGCATTAAACTGGACCTGGACCAGATACTTGGTCAGTATCAGTCGCTTCAGTTTAACAGAATAATAGCCCCAAGTTGTGCGCGCGATTTTTATCCAACAGAGGCTCCACCAGAGTTCACCTGGGTGACAGGGAGCGCTCGAGGGCAGATGATGTTTATCAGTGAGTGTCAGGCGTTTACCGTGGCCCCTGAAGAGTAGGTGATTAGAGGGGCTGACGGAGAGGGGCGGATGGAGAGGGGCTGACGGAGAGGGGATGGGAGGATTAGCACTGAAATTTTACCTTCTCCAGGGCCTCTCGGTCCACCAGGTCCTGAACGGCTAGAAGCTTGATGCTGTAGAGAGAGGACGATGGGAGATATTTAAGGTTAAAAGACTGGAGCAGGATTTGTGTGGCTTCCCCCCTTCTCAATAACATGTAAATACCCACCCACACACGCGCACAGTTATAGTGACATACAACACCACACAAACCCGCTCACACACTCACGCAGTTAAACAAACTACACGAAACAAAAAATAACTATGTTGCGTAACTTTTTTAAAGTAATAATATTGCTGCGGCCATGATTGCTTCATCTGGGATCAACAGCTCTTTATATTTTCATAAATTCAGTTTTGCACCTCACAAGTTAGCATGCCCAACGACATAGATTACATAACCGCCATCTGTGCGCATACCCCACAATGTGTCATGCACAAGGCAATTCTATTTGCATTTAAACTTGCTCCAGGCAGAATTATTTAATCACTCCAAACATTTTATTCACGCCTCATTCTTACTAACTCATGGGATTGACACACGATGAGATACACAACTTTATTCTATTTAAATAACGGGGGCATGCTCTCCCACACCACACCACACCACACCACACCACACCGCCTGTCCTTCCAGGAACACTGGAATCTTTGGACTGGCTCACCAGCCAATATTTATAGCGCTGATATGGCAAGACATGCTCTGATTGCAGTACGCAGACCCCCCGCCTGTTGTGTAACATGAAAGTTATTTTTAGTGGAGGGGCGGACTGTGAAAAACCCTGACTCAAATGCAGTGGACGTGTGTCGCGACCGAAGCGCGTTTGCTCGGTGTGCAGACCCGTGAGTGTGTTTGTGCTGTGGGTGTCACGACGACTTTGCTCGGTGTGAGGGGTGCATTTCAAGCATGTCGCGTGCTTATTTATTTTACATTGGAATAAATTTGGTTACGTTTCAACATTTTGGATCTAGTGTTTCTACTGCACTCAGAGTTTATTTTCACTCTTGCATTCTGAAAGGGACTGTGGTACAAGTTAAATACGTTTGGACTCATCACTAACCGCTGACTGAGTAATTTATCGTGATGAACAATTCATCCACTTACCCAGTAAAATCACATGTAATCATGACGTCCGTCTGCTTCCAGCACCGGGATTTAAATGTCTATCACATTTTTCTCATGCTCCAAAATGTATTCTACACTCCATGTTAACTTTTTCTTTCCAGGCTGTACTATCCAGAGAGACCAGCATGGCTTTAGTTTGTAATGCTGGAATGCTAATTGTGTTATTGTATTGATATAGGCATTACAGATTTACGTTCAACCCATTTATTAAGAAGATTTTAATTTCAGATCAGGTACCTTTTCCAGCGGGAACCGCTGAAGTGCTTGGATTTGATCCCGTAACCTTTTAGCAACAAGCCCAGCACATTAAACGCTACACCAGTTGACCCAGAGGAAATGGCCAGCTTATGAACCAAACTGCGCTTTTGTATGTATCCTAAATCAAATTGACTCATTGAATATTCGTCACGGTACACACTTGGAAATGCTTGGAGCTGCTCTGTGAGGTCAAGAGGTCAAGAGGAACGATGACTCCAACGCACCCTCTAAACAGAACGTTTTGTTCATCTTGACAAGACGCACTCCCGGGGAGGAACAGCCCTTCAGTGAGAGGTTCTGCTTATCAACAACAGGAACAGGAACAGGAGCCGGAGCCGTGGCATCCGTTTAAACACCCAGCTCAAAAGCGTGAAGTTAGCCAGGTCAAAAATCATGCTAACCAGAGGGACCACTGAGTCTACCCTGTATACTGGCTCCAGTGCCAAATGCTAAATGTGGTCTTATAAGTGTAGCCTAATGCTAAATGTGGTCTTATAAGTGTAGCCTAATGCTAAATGTGGTCTTATAAGTGTAGCCTAACGCTAAATGTAGTCTTATAAGTGTAGCCTAACGCTAAATGTGGTCTTATAAGTGTAGCCTAACGCTAAATGTGGTCTTATAAGTGTAGCCTAATGCTAAATGTGGTCTTATAAATGTAGCCTATGCTAAATGTAGTCTTTTACCATGGCTACAATCAAAATCGGTCAGCCTTGTGTCATACATGAGTTTGCTAAATTTAATTTTGATTAAAGTGTAACAATAAAAAAGTTGTCAATAGGACAGAGAGAAATAGAATCTTGTCATTTAATGGGTTAGAGCAAATTCTAAGTCAAACAAGGATGCAGGATTCACTCATTATTTCTGAATTGAACACCAAATAGAGTATAGTGCTATTAGCACCAACACCCACGTAGTTCGCTCTTTTTAAAGTTCGAATTTGCAATCACTTTTTTTAAATTGCCCTTAGGCTCACTTTTCTTCAGTAAACTGTAGCTATAGTCCATGGAATTCGCAAAGAGAACGAATCATATTTTTAATGTCCTCGTCACAAGTTCACCTTTAAGTTCATATGTGAATGAGAAACAGCCGTAGCATTTCAGAACAAATCCTGACCGCAGGCACAGGCCTATGACCCTTGTAGGCTTCCGTTTTAAAGAGATGTACTGGTGTGAGAGCGACGTCCTAAAAGGGTATTCCATCCCTACAATACTCCAGTACCCACGCTGTCCTGGGATATGTTGCACAGTCCTCAGTATTTAAATTGAAAAACCCTGCTGTGCCCACTGATAGGTAGTCTACCGCAGCGCACAAACTGCAGCTTGAGGAGATTTTCCACATCAGCGACTGAAGCCCTGAGTCAGCCCTGACAGCATGCCCCCGGGAACGACAGCGGACACTGCAGGCCCCGGACACTGCAGGCCCCGGACACTGCAGGCCCCGGACACTGCAGGCCCCGGACACTGCAGGCCCCGGACACATAACTGCACCTTAAACGTTCTCAATGGGACTTTTCAACCAGAGGACATAAGCAATGTCCCATCGGGGCCCTACACCCACAGGTTACGTAACCAATATAACCAACTTAACACACAGCGTCGCTCCTCAATGGGTGTAGAACCTCCAATATAACCAACTTAACACACAGCGTCGCTCCTCAATGGGTGTAGAACCTCCAATATAACCAACTTAACACACAG
>JAOVYW010000108.1:5502831-5515859 GCA_025775045.1 Hiodon tergisus
CGTCGCTCCTCAATGGGTGTAGTGCCTCACCGAAGCCCATCATCCCAGACCCAAATCACTTTAATGTTACTAAGACAGACACCTAACCTAGTCATTCCTGTGGGGGCTTGGTTTATATTAACAGTACTGCAGGAGGACTAGTATGTGTTGATGGAGAGTAGCCTTATTATGCTGCCATTACCGGGCAGGTTCTGGTCAACCTATTTAGGATATAACGCAGTTCCGTTTGCTGCACACGGTTAATTGCCTAACAGAAATTTGACAAAATACTAAGTTTGTGCTATTATGCAGCAGGGTTGCTAATTTCTGGGGGTCTGTGCTATGAAGTAACCACTCCAAAAATAACAACCTGGAGGA
Source organism: Hiodon tergisus (assembly GCA_025775045.1). NCBI lineage: Eukaryota > Metazoa > Chordata > Actinopteri > Hiodontiformes > Hiodontidae > Hiodon > Hiodon tergisus. The sequence goes on from JAOVYW010000108.1 coordinate 5,503,189, forward strand.
AGTGATGATTGAATACTGCAGTACATCAACCTTGGATTCAGATATAATCCTCCGCCAGAGAGAACTTAGAGGTCACATACAGAAACGGGGTGAACCTCATTAATGCGCGCACACGCACACACACACACACGCACACACACACACATGCACGTGCACACACGCACATGCACACACACACACACACACACACACACACACGTGCATGCACACACACACACACACACACACACACAGCAAGTGACTTAGTGACTATCCTACCATTATGACATACAGCAGCTTTAACTGCGGTTTTGCACGCTTCTACCGCTGATCGAGACCCGCCTACCGACGTTGATTAATTTTCAGCATTGTCAGCAAAGCAGCCAAAGGAGGACACAAGGTCTTTGGATTCACTTGCCCTTTCTTAGAGCCTTGTAATCACAGCTTTTGACTGAGAATGATAATCAAATTAAACCTCTGACCCACTGACTGCTCTCATCATGCTTTTCTCTGCCTTCACTGCTCATTATTCTTCATTAGAGTTTTTAAGGTCTTTTTTATCTTCTACAGTCATTTTTACTTTAAAGTTTGATTCAATGACCAAACAGTAATGTTTTTTCAGTGGTATCGATATTGATCCCAGTGGATGAAGTGGGAATATTGCCATCGCAAATGGCAGTTTTGGACATTTTTGCATCTCAGAGTTATTATTTCTGCTCTGTTCACTTTAGAAGGTATCTGTTGGAACCAGACCCACGTAGAGGCTGCTTACACTGGCTATTAAACACTGTCGTTTCTACCTCTGCATTGCTCACAGTAGGAATCACACCTGCTGTGGTTTGCATTTAATAATCTGGACCCTTAGAATATCTTATCTTATTTCAGTCAAGGATTTCGTTTAAACAAAAACAAAAAATGCTTGAAGGCAGAACTGCAAATTCACGGGGGCTTAAACGTGAATCAGAAGAATCTTGTATCAGCCCCATGTACAATAAGAGATAATTGCCTGCCTAAACGCCCACATGCTAAACTGTAATTAACACTAAACCCAGCAGGAGATGCTGGTTATCATTAACAGGCTTTTATGCACTTGCTGCAGTGAACAATTCTTGTGCCACGTACCACCAACCCAAGCACCCGTCTAACGTCAATGTCACATTGTTCCAACTGCGGTAGACGCAGATTATGTGCACCGTAATCTTAATTAGGAATAGATCTAATTAAGAAGGATCACCTATTACCTGGCCACCGAAGACTACATTAATCACTGCAATTTCGACACAAAATAATGAACTTTCCACTTGACGGCAATTTTCTGTGCAATACACTCTCTCATTAGTTATACGTTTCACAACCAATGAAACGAAAAATAAAAAAGGTTAATAGACCATTACAGGTAAAGTTACCGATGCGAATTTCCCATGACAGCAGTGGGCCAACGTATAAGCATAATCTGGGTCTCCACGTGCTGGAAAGCTGTCAGACTCATTTAAGCGGAGTCCAAAATTAGCATTTTTAAAGGAATTTGGCTCAGTGTTGTGAACGTTCCCTTTGGCCTCTCTTCCCTTCTGCCAGATCAGCACATCAGGGGAGGATGATTGGAGGGGCCTTAATGTGGAGAGCTGTCCAGCTGACCGACCTTTGGTAACTGTGGCACAGTGGAGCCTGTTGACCTCGAGTAACCTTTCACAAGGGGGAAGTCGGCAAACAACGGGACGAGTCATACGCATCTGATTACCCAACAGCTGATGGCATACGTCACATGCGGCAAGGCCGCTTGCTAAATCATTTCTGGGGATATCTGGTGAATGTGATGAGGAAAGGGGTGGGCACCCACAGCAGGCGTTTTGGAACCCGATTCCACTGGGGTGAAGTTCCAGCACTTCATTTCTGACATCTATTACCACATACACTTCACTTGGGTCAACGTGAGAGTGGGAACAATAAACACATTGATCCAAAAATCGAGTGTAGTGGGTTTCTGTGGCAAAGCTTACTTACAAAGCTGCAGAAATCAGTGCACATCACCATCAAACCATTCAGTGAGAAAATATCCCTGTCCTGGAAGGACCTGGAAGGCTCCAAATTCACATCTTAAACATATTCTGACCTAGTTTGTACTGGGAAAAACTCAGGTCAATTTAAGTAGCAATAACTGTACCAAGCATCATCTGTGTTTGTGATCTCTTTTAACTAAATAGAAATTTCTCCACTATTGATTCACGCATTGTAGACCAGCTGTACAAACAACTGATTCTAGGTATTCAATAAACAATAACTCATCTTTTTCTTAAATATTTTCAGTCTAATTTTCACCTTAAAATAAAACCTTTCAATGCTGACCCAAATGTTAAGTACAGTGTGCTTTCCCATTGGCAGCGATTTGTCGTATTTTTTTCCAAACAAATGAAAATTGGTCAGCGGTGGAGATTAGCAGTCTTTATATAACCGACCTCTTATTTCTTCGGCTGTTTTTGATTGAGATGAAGTCATAGGTGTGATTAACTTATGACAGTTACATTTAGGACATTTGTATCTGTGTTATTAACTTGAATTTAAGCAAATGTATAAAATACACAAAACTACGAAACTGAATAACAAATACTCACGGGCATGTTATGAGTTGCTGGATTTGCGGTTTCAGAATGTATACACCAAGGCTGAGCCAAAACAAAATTAAGGGATACCTGACTGATATAATCGGATAGATTTTAAATATAAAATCTATTAGCCTTATATAATTATAGACATATAAAATTAATCGATGCACATGGTATCTTAAACGGGGTGTCAGTGTTTCATTTCAGTATCATTAAGCAACGGGTCAATAATCTTAACACGCACCAAAACAGTTGCCTCCGGCACGCGTTTGCCAACCAGTCACAAATTGCATGTAGCAAATTAACTTGACAAGTAGTAAGCGCGTCGGTTGTTAGGCATGACATCTCACGTGAAATGTAGCTTAATAATTTACGAACTCACCCGTTCTCCAGCAACGTCATACATACAACTTCTCTCACGCCTGGGTTGTTCGCTTTTCCGACGGAGCAGCACTGCAGGTTCCAGGTGGCCACTCGAAACACCACTTTGCCGTCCCGCGTTTCATCAAAGTTTTCCACATTTGGCCGGGTCGAAATGATTTCTGGCGGACCACCAGGATGATAATGCGGGTCCTTGTTTTGACGGTTGGTAGACGTCGGACTCGCGTGGGATTTGCTTGTGTAAGTCAGTCCAACGTCGGTAATGGAAGAAAGTGTTCTTGGGTGCTCAACAAAAATTTGTAACCTAATTTTATCCAACAGGGAAGAATTGATGTAATGTACTTTAACCAGGTCATCTACGCTTCCGAACGGTCCGTGCTCTTTACGGTAGTCGACAATGTTTTTAGCGATTCTCTCCGTGATGCCACGGATGCTGACGAGCTGCGCGGGCGTTGCTGTGTTAAGGTTCATGCCGGTGTATGCCAGGTACTCGTGATTGTAGTCGTTTCGCATGGATACAGGAGAATGACACAAGCCCGCTCTGTTGCCGACGCATATCTCCAGTTTGATTAGTTCCAGTTTGGTGGCACCGACCCCAGTCACCAGAGCCAGGTCCTCCACTTTTTTGAAACCCTTAATGCACTCGCGGTATTCGACTATGTTATGTGCCACAGCGCGGTTCACCCCTGGTAGGGTCATCAGCTCCTCCTCGGTGGCCGTGTTGATGTTCAGTCGCTCTTGAATTACCATGATGTGACTGTGACTGAAGTTGCAGGCCGCACTGAACTTAAGTTTTCTGTGACAGAAGTCCGTCGGATCTTTAGGAATAGAGCGATGACACCCTAAACTTCCCCCCATTTTAATCACCTGAGAGTAAAAATAACGAGACCACTAACAGAAACCCGGCTGAGCTATGCGATCTACATGACTGAAGTAAATATAGGATTGGGTTTAAAAGTATGAATTGAAATGCTAATAAACTACATAATACCTAAATTATTTGGTTTCTACCATTACGATATTTATAGGGTTAGCAAGGTCGGTAGTTTACGCACGTATACCAGTTTGTGTCTCCGCAAACTCATACCGTATTTGTAGGTTCGTGTTGCAGGATTTCTTAATTATATGTACTTTCTTTCATCTTCGGCCGGTTCCCCTGTATATTCGTGTTCAAGGTGCAGCGGCATTCAGGCGACAGTAGACTGTAGTGTTGTATAAACAGGAGTTTCGTGGACAGTTTATTCAGCTGTGCGCACAAAGCGTTTCTAAACTACGTCATGAAATTCGCTATCGAGATAGGGGGCGGGACTTTAGGACAAGACCACAAGCTATTATAATCAAGTTGCTATATAATTTGCGTGCGGTTAAGTATGACATTTTATGAGGTCAGAAATTATATTTTGTTTAGTGTAGATTCACAATTTTTTGTTTATAAACTATACTCAAAAAGTTCAAACGTAGATTCAATAGTAATTAATCGATACTGCATTTGAAATTGACTGAAAAGTTTTTTTGACAAGGGATACGTGCATTCCCGGTTTGGCTCCGCGACCCTGAAATGAATATCTGTTTTGGGAAATGAATGGACAGACACTAGTTACAGTGAATTTAAAGTTTCTACCAGTTTAGAATTGCGATTGAATTCGTACCTGTCTACGCTGACTACTTATACATGTTTTTGGATTTAACCTCCGATTCATCTGCAAGAGACAATTTTGTAATTCAGGGTGGTCTTTTTGGTTTTGGTGACGTTTCGGAGTTACCGGTTCCATAGGAACAGAAACTGTCTCTTTCGTGCTCTGGGTGTTTCCTGGAGGAACTGTCTCATAGGTCTTTGAGAGAATGTTGCGAACAGCTACATAAGAATGGAAAAACGGGGCACTTCTCATCAAAGCTACTTTATTACATAGGATATAATGAGAAAAAACTTATGATATCATGTGTGCATTGGTATACTAACCAGATCTATTTATTGAATGAATTATATGAATGTACATTTTGCCCCCACAAATTATGTCAGTTTCAGGGATTTCTCTATTGATTAGGTGTCCCGAATTTTAATGGAATAGTGATCTATCAAACTACCCTTTCAATTGTCTTCAAACACTCATTTCCACCGTGACATACTTTTAACAAAACTTGGCAGAATGTGCGGAAAACATTGCTGTATGTATGTCTCTGCCAACCTTTACGCTCGACAGGTAATAATCAGCTTATTGACCCTCTTATCCCCTCGGTTCCTTTGTACAGCTACACGTGAATTGCAGATAAACTTGCTTGCTGTAACTCACACACACAAAACCTTTTTGCAACATTAAATGGAACTTCTGAAATGGAATTTCCAAAGCTTTTTGGCAACTGTGGTACGATAGCAATGTAATCGGGCACAACAGACCCCTCACCATGTTGCAATTAAATGAGAATTTAAGCTCAGCACAAAAGCTCTGCTTCCTGCATTACATACTGAGGGGAAACCAGGAGGAGACTGCCATTTCAAATTTCAAACTAAAGACTTATCTCTGGGGCCCCAAAATTCACCTCAGCTGGAGAAAATGGAGAAGTTGTGCCACAGGTTGTGCAATTCATTGGTTTACGTGACAGGCAAAATCACTGCAGTTATATCCTTTGAGAATGTTCACCAAGATGCAGCTGTATAAAAGTATATTGTATAGTGGTACTAGTCCTGAGTGCTGGATTACTAAAGTGCACCTGGAAATGTTTATAATAAGTAACACTAAGGTACTACAGATGCTGACTATAATATTCATTACGGGAAATTCCCTGTGTTAAACTGCGTACTTCTGCCTACATCGTTTCTCTACCGCCACCTGCCGATAAAAGATGGTAGTACTCAAATATTACTAGCATTTTTATTACAGGACAACGATATTCAAACAAACAAAATGTACAATACATCAAGGGTCCCGTGACAAAAAGTAATGAGTATTTAATACATTTTTCCTGACTTGGGAAAATAAATTTTAGTCCATGCAGGGAAAGTTCCTTAACTGCCAAGAAATGGCTTTCTTAGCACAAAGGTCAACCCCACATTGCGTTTTCTCCCTATCATTGATAAACTAAAATATACTGACCTATATCATCACAAGTTTGTGTGAGTACAAAAAAAAAACTCAAATTAAAAACGCAGAACTGCAGTACATGAAGCAGCTGGTTCAAATGAGGAATTTGTCCTGACAAATGAAAATAAAATGTAATGAAGGTATACTTGCAAGCAACGTTACAGATAAATGAGCTATTCGTCTGCTCGTTATTAATTTGGAAGTGCTTAATGAAGCCAGTCAATAAACTCGTCTATCCTGCCCAAAATTTTACATATAAAACAAGAGCATCTTAGCAGGGCCAATAAAAAAACAAAAGAACAAATGGAACTACATAAAACATTACATTAATGAAGTTATACATAGTGGTCCAAGGCTAGATAATTTAACTTACAGGAAACAGAAGCATAACACTTTAGGAAAGATGTAGCAAGCAGAAATGTTACTTAAAAAATGCCTGAATCGCAAGTCAGCCTCACATCTGTCATCAAGGGAAGACCCTTCTTTGTCTGGTCATTTGGTGTTAGGCTACGTTGTACAGGAGGCTACGAAGTATGAGGTTCCTTGTGCTGTATTACAAAAAAGGCTAGGAAAAAATCAAATGTAAGGAAAAATAATGGCATTTTGCTTTAATAATAAAATAAAATAAAAATTCACCCATTTCTGACATCATGGAAGAGAAGACCTTTTGTGTATGTGTGTGTAAACAACCAACCACCAAAATAACGATTGTACAAGAGTCAAATATTTTCTTTGCATAAACGGATCGGTTTCAGTTTATAAAACAAAAACGTAACCTAAAAGATGAGCATGTCGTAAGTTGAAAGTTTCATGAAGGTAAACCCCTAATGAATCCCTGAGTTTACCTGTTTGGCCCTGTTCTAGCCAACCCGCAGTTGTTCTGATCTGGTTTGTTGTCGGTTGAAAAAAAACACTGACGTCCGGGCTGGCAAATTGGCAAGTTCCTCAAATACTTTAAAAGATCTTCCCCTTCTTTTTGTTTTTTTCCAAGGTCCTGGCAGGGAAGCAGAAAACAAACGAATATATACAAGTGTGGTGAACATTAACTTAACCAAGGTTATAATATTGGAAATATGCATATTACCCCAATACTGTTCAAATGTAACTTCATCCACAATTGTAACATCTAAGCTCTCGTCTTACATAACACGCACGCACTTCTCCTTCTAGCCACTAAGAGTTGACCCAACACAGAAACGCTGTGGTTGAGACGGCCCACAAACAGCCTCTGCGCTTAGCTGGTACCTGGAGGCGTCCAGTTTCTGCTGCTCCAGCTGACGCTGTGTTTCCCAGTTGGCCATGTCATCTTCCAGCTGACGCCGCTTCTCCTCCAGCTCCTTGTGCTGGGCCTCCAGGTTCTTCTTCATCTGCTCGTGGCGTCGCTGAAGCTGTGCGGAGGGAGGGGGGGGGGGTCAGTCAAACGCAGAGCCAACAGCCGGTGGGAACTCACCGCGCATCAACAGGGACAGCCATGTCACAGCAATGTTATTAACCCCCGTAATTCTCCAGGGACAGGATCGGAAACGTCATTTTCCCCGGCCCTGGTACTACCTCTGCCTCAGAATCTTTCAGCTTCTGAATCTTCTCCTTGACCTTCATCTCAAAGACCTGCTCCATTTCCATCTCCATCTTCTTCATCTTCGTCACATGTTCCCTCCGTTCCTCTTCCATCTGGGCCAATGGGCTTCTACAGGAGGGTCACACAGACAAACTGGTGGGTCAGATTCATCCAACACTCCATGTTAATGTGTCCCTTCCCCAAGGGGACACCCCACTCAGTGATGTCATCTCTGCTCTGACAGGGTTCAGACGAGATGTTGATCAATTATGATTACCCTTTCCCTCCCATATCACAACTGTAGCGTAACAAGAAGAGATGCTGACATGAAAGGATCCCCACCTTCGCCCTGACAAAAGCCTGTCGAAGGGGAGAGAGGGATGAGCCATTAAGCACAAACAATCTTACCCTTAATGTGAAAGGCCCAGGAACCCACAGACTGGGGTCAGAAAACCATTGCCATGTTAGTAATTTAAGCTTTTATAGTGTGTTAGTCTGGCATCAACTGCTGACAGAATCAACAAAGTCTATCAGCTAACATGAACGCAATGACCGATCATCCCTTCATTTACAGGTAAAGCTGTGCATGAACCCCTGTATTCATGAGACAAAAACGGCCAACGAACCCCGATAGAAAAGGAGAGCACACACACAACCGATCAACTTTCACAGACAAGACGCAGCAGGCTCAGCAGGAGAGAAACGGGTGCGAAGGTCAGGTGATGGAGTAACATAAATGACCACTTACATGCCTTCAACTGTGTCAAATCTAAAAAAACAGAAACACACAAACTTAACATGCTGAAATTAAACATGCACTAAAAAACAAAAAACAAATAAAATATATTGATTAAATACAGAGGGCCTAATTTTTTTCTTTCCAAGCGCATCCAAAGAACGGTACAAAGTTTAAAGCAATTGCTGCTTTAAAACAACAGAAAGCAAGGCACAAACATTGCAGGGTCCAGATCGACAGTGGCAAAGCTGCACTGTTAGCCGCAGTGTGGTGGAGATGGCCGGCATGCCTGGGCCTTAGCGGACTTCACCCTGCTTTTCAGGTGCAGCTTGGCTGTGGTTCAGAGCAGATGGCCGCATTGTCTCTAGTGAGTTAGCTGTTGCGCTGCACTGTACATTGGGAGCACCGTGACGCTTAGGGATGTCTGGTAACCCTCCTGACAAATCTGTCTTAGGGCACATAGTGGGGGGTGGACTGATGCGGAACAAGAACTGTTCAAACTTACGCATGGACTTCAATGTGCTTTCTGAGCTCAAGTACAAAACGTCACGACCGAATTTATAAACGTTTACATGTCTTTGTTTTGGCCCTATAGTTGAAACAAATGAAGAGCCTCAACCTAAAGCACGGTCAGATATAAATCCGCTCAGACGTACTTGGTGAGCTGGCCCTTGTTCTTGTTGTTGTCCACTCCGTTGTAAGTGACGGCCGCCAGTTTCCGGCTCCTGTAGTTCTCATAGTGAACGTTGTTGGTCACATCCTTCAGGTCCTGCATGTGGGTTCTGAGAACAAAGGCAAACTGCCGTTAAACTCCAATGGCCAACTTTATATTATACTGTAGATCCGACAGATTTAACACAACGTTCGACTGCTAAGAGACATGTGGCCACAATGGCTCTTTCATTTACTTGTCTATAGCTCTAATTAGGCATTACAATGGGCATCAGTTGTCTATACCTGATCAACATGTTTCGCAGGATTGTAAAATCACAGTGCTCCCCGTTCTCCACTGCAGAAGAAGACAGAACGATGTCAAGACATACAACCTACACAAAGTCATGTGAGAAGCCCAGGTTAATTATGAAGGCCTCTAAACTGTAGATAGGTTTTATATAGTCTGGGTGGGCCACTTACAATCGGAATCGCATGCTAAGTTCAGAGAATCTTGCTGAACAGTAGTATTGACAATGAAGAGTGTTGTAATTACAACTTTTGTACTGCAGAGGGCAGTAATGACAACACCAGAGGCAGCATAGCAACATAACCAACACGTTCTCACAGCTGAAACGTCAAAGCCCAGAGAGGGCCAGTCTCCCGGCAAAAAAACAATGCTAGGAAGTCACCCTCTTTCTATCAACAGTCAACAGGTCAGTATATCTACTAATGTCACTGTCAAACAAAAATGGTCATGATAAAGTAAGCCCTAGAGAAACAACCTCTGTAGATTTGTTTGAATTCCTACGAGCTGAATCATACAGTTCCATACAAACAGAGACTTTCGACTTTCTACTGAATGCAAACGTGAGACCTATTTTGGCGTTGCAGGTGAACACAAATTCAATTTTATAGCAATTAGATAATTATGACAATGCACAAGCTTCTGAACACCAAAACAGGCAACAGCGCCCCCTCGTTATATTGAATAATTATACGAGTACACTGGGGTCGATATATGGCTCATCTGTCTGCCCAAGTGGTAGGGCTTTGACGTTTGGGGTATGAGATCGTGTTGAAATAACAGAATTGAAGACGAATGTCCATCTGCACCGTCCTTCTGTTTTCTGACCCTTGGTCGCCTTACCTTCTGCCACGCCCCAGGGATACTGCCTCCCTCTGACCCTTGGTCGCCTTACCTTCTGCCACGCCCCAGGGATACTGCCTCCCTCTGACCCTTGGTCGCCTTACCTTCTGCCACGCCCCAGGGATACTGCCTCCCTCTGACCCTTGTTCCATTCACTTCAATGATGGTGTTGCTCCCAACTACAGCAAGCGGTAAGCGATCCTGCAAAAATAGTTTTACAGAGCGACCACACAATTGATCAACTACTGGAGTCCTTATTTCAAATGGGCACAAATATTGAGTGCAAAAACACCCAACACCACCAAAGGCTTACTGTCCAAGTCATTTTGGAAAATTAAAGTGAACCAAAAAAAACACGAAACATGTCAACAAGGCCAGCAACAAACACCATCATCAATTTGATGCGACCCTTTTAAAACCATTGGCATTTGGAACAATTAGGCTCATTGATTGTAATAGTGTACGCTAGGCTGGTTGTGCTTTTGAAGTGCTCGTACTCGAACCTTGATCTTTTTCACCAGCTTGCTCTCCTCCTCGTCGTCAGTCTCTGGAAACTCGTAGATTTTGATTTTGTGCTCCTGGATCTCCCGCATGATCTGTGGGGAACAGATGGGTTACAGTGTCGTTCGTGACAGTTTAAACATGTCTGATTTAACATACTGAAACACCGGCATTCAATCCGATACAATCTGAGGACTACTCCACGCATCTACAATTTGATGAAGACTCCACACATATAATAAGCTCTTGTTAAAGTTGGTACAGATAGAGAGAAAAACAGCTTTGCCAATTTCATAACTGTTCTCCTCTTACTGTGGGAAAGGGGAGATTAGTCAATCTGTCATATATTCTGCTAAACTAATCATTTTACACAGCTGGTAAAATGTTCTTGCTTAAGAAATGGAATGGATGTGTTACAATATCTCCACACAAATATTTTATAATGGTGAATGCATGACTGAGTGGGCAGCTAGCCAAAGACAACATTGTCAGTAACGAGAAAAGACTTAATCTAGTTCATTTAACTTGAAACGCAGTACACGCGTTCGCTCACAACAGACCAAAATCAAGCAGGATGCACGATACAATCCCAACGCCACTCACACACACACACACACACACACACACACACACACACACACACACACACACCTGCTTTTTGAACTGTTGGCACTCCTCAGGAGTGAGTGTGTCAGCCTTGGCGATGAGGGGGATGATGTTTACTTTCTCATGTAACCGTTTCATGAACTCGATATCCAGAGGTTTCAGTCTGGGGGTGCACATGACCATAAACATAAACGTTTTACTACAACACAGACACAGACACCTTTGTAATTGTGTTACTATGTTTACGTCCCCCCAAACATCAGTCATTGCTCAGGCCGATAACGAAAGCTGATGAAAACCAGAGATCACGGTGGGAAACGACTCCTGGATTTCAGCCATTAAAAGCTTTATCGGTTTTCTACAACAGGCCGCTTTAACACTTTCTAATGAAGAGTGAAGAGTACAGCTTGCCCCCGGGACACTTATGTAGGCCGGCAGGCGCCACGCACAACGCGCTCCAGGAACAAATGCATGAAAAGCGACAGATGCTGTTCAGAACGGGTTGGATGATGCTGGACAGACACAGGCGTGACATATGCCTCTCGACGCGGGCAGCGAGCGCGGACAGCCGGCCCGGCTGAGGGGGGGGGGGGGTCACGTCATCTCTGCCTTTCCGGGGGACGTTCAAACGACCTTTGTTATTTGGACAACAAAACTGCCCACTGTAACAACGTCAAAACAACAGCTGTGTGGCCGGGTGCGGGATGTAACCGGGACAAAAAAAAACCCTGGACAGAATAAAATGATAAGTAATGAGAAGCACTTATTGGCTTAACAGAGCTTTAAAGTTAAGCTGTCCAAAAGGTGGCGTTAAGCCATTTTCCTTTCAATGCCATCTATGACAATTATTCATGCATTTATTCATCCAGGATGTAAAAAGCTTTACAGTTTGAGCTTTTACTTACTAACCAAACACTGTCTACCGCAGTGCATTGTGAAATGTTGGCAAGACCTGAATTCTTTGCTGAATTACACAACGTGCTGAGAGACATCATGGCACAGGGACCAAATTTCTAATGACTTTAACAGCTCACAAACTTTTTGGACAGTTGCATTTTCAAAGGCATGGGCAGGAGAAAGGCAGAAGAGAAGTGTGCAGTACTGACCCGTGGCCTGAGGGGGCGATGAAGTAGAGGCAGCAGTGGACGCGGTTGTCGGGCATCAGCCGCCGGTTCACACGGGACTCTGCGTTCAGGTAGTCCTCAAACTTACTGTCGATGTGATCGATGACAGGCTGCCAGCTGCCAGATAGGTTCAAATGGTCAATCACCGCAAATCCCCATGCAACTGTGCGCGTTACCACGCTGAATATGAAATTTACCAGTTAATGCAAAATCCCCATGCAACTGTGCGCGTTACCACGCTGAATATGAAATTTACCAGTTACTGCAAATCCCCATGCAACTGTGCGCGTTACCACGCTGAATAT
>JAOVYW010000108.1:5529522-5540117 GCA_025775045.1 Hiodon tergisus
GGGTAAATGATACTGTGTTTTTTACTGAACACAGCCGTCAGGGGTAAATGATACCGTGTTTTTTACTGAACACAGCCTTCAGGAGTAAATGATACCGTGTTTTTTTTTTCAGCAGCAGAACAGTCAGGATCCTGCTAAAATGAGAGCAAGGTGACATGAGCCAACATCCCAGCCATGGCGTTGCAGCAGCGTTGCGAGAACGTTCTGAGAACGCATCACGCGTTAGTCTCAGGGGCTCTCTGTTTGTTCAGGGCTAGGTTGAGTGACTTCACACCCACTCCAGCACTCAGTACCCACACACCCCAATTAGGGCCCCCCCCCCCCCCCCCGACCGTAAGTAACTTCCTCAAACCACCTCCGCGTTTCAATTAAAAAAACCCAAAGAGCTGCGGAAGGAGAATGCTTGGTAGGCCAGGAAAGCAGAAATGGCTCGATGGGGTAAGTATGGGCATTTGGGGTGGGGAGAGCGGTGTGCATATAATGCGCAGCCTCGGATTCTGCAAGGCACCTAGTCCCTCTGGAATGCATGGCATCATCAAATATCCATTTTTTTTGGACTGGAATTCAACAAAGAAATTCGCTAATCAGAAGGCTCACGTTGGATATCTCTCTGTCATGCCGTTTTGTTTAGTAATGAGGAACCGGGGATGAACGTTTGTAGATTCCACTCCCCCTCTTTTCAGGATTAATATTATATTACAGATATCAGATCAGACCGTCTGAGATCCTTTTTAGGCAAGATTTGGCAATTGGATTCGAGGGGGAAGGATGCATAATTAAATTCATTCGAATAGCATCTCTCGAACAGGGGGAAACTGACACACCTTAGTTCCAAGTAAAACCTAACCATTATCTGAACTAACACATTCACTGGAAACACCCAGTTACTTTTTTGTAAGATTAAATATTTGTGGATTAAAACTAATTGAAATTCATTTTTAAAATTACATAATTAAAATGTTTTAAGGACACCAAATGATCTCATTGTTTATTAAAACCCCTGGAAATGTGTGCAGTTCACTCTTGTCCTCGGGACGACCAGAACAGACATTCAGTGGTCAGCACTGGTTTATTCCCGCTTTCCCTCGCGTGTGTCAGATATGTGTGAAATTGGGGAAGATCGGTTCTCACACGCCAATAACACGGGGTGCTCCACGCGCCACACGCCTGTGGGGGTGAGTTTTCCTTTACGGAACCGTCGGGGAGATGTGAAGTGTTGGTCATTTGTCTGGTACACTTCCCGGGGGAAAAGCTGCACCATCCCTGTAATTTGGGGTGGCTTTAAAGTGAGGGCATCGCCTGGCCTTGAGAATGGCCCTCCTTCTCAGCTGTATAAAGGAAGCGCAGCATACAGAAGATGACAGAGGAGATACCACCCAGAAATAAGTGTGTAAATCCTGTGTAAGAAGTGTGTAAAGTCGCTCCTCTGTCTCGCGCCTGCCAATCACTTTGTTCAATAAGCCTGACTGACCCCCCTTATAACCCAATTCACTATCCATAGCAGCGCCCCAAATGTTCTGACAGACGTCAACGCACACACGCGCAGTACCGACTCGCACACCTGGATATCCTCTGTTGGCAGAAACGGCGACAGTCAGCTGACCCCTTTAAACTGTGCTCTGATTGGTGATTGTTTGTGGGACTGTTGCTGTCGTCTGTCTATTTTCCCACAGATGTTGAACAGGGAACACGTCTGGCGGGGACGGGACTTTCTGGCGGTCCTCTGGGATGGGGAAGTGAAGTGCTGAATATCAGCCGTGTACATACAGTGTTTAGTGCTTAAGGCCTTAGGTGTGTGCTAGTACTCCTCCACATTTTTCCAGGCTTTTAAAATGTATTTAATGCCATAATAAAAAAATAAACTCCGGACCAGTCTGCGTTATCCTCGACTTGGTACAATAGATAAATAAGAAATTAGTGAAATGAGATTCTCTATCCAGGACTCTGGAGTGACGCCGGGCACTTTGTGTGTGTGCAGGGCAGCTCGCATTTGAATCCCTTACGAAGCCTTTACTGGGCTTATGTACACAATTCTGTGTAAGTCTTTCCTTCGTTTAATCCGTCCTCCTTCATTTTCCAAAATTCAATCCCATGGTGATTTATTAGGAGAAGCAAAAGAGCCATTCTTTCACTTTTTCTCTGAAATTCAGGCAACTGCAGAGGAGACAGCAACCTGGGATGCTAATAGGAATTGCCTTGCCAAATAATCTAATAAAAGGTTTTCCCGTTCTCAGCATGAGGCCCTGTTTAAGAAGTGATTTTTTTCCAGCACGTGCTCCGGGGTCCTCGTTGTTAAATTGCTCCGTTAGCAGCTGCCGTTTCCCCGGGCACAGGCTGAACCAATCCCGACCTTTTATGGCCAGGCGGTTCCTACCTTCAGATGCCCCCTACGGGCTCGTCGCCAAACACATATTTTTACCACACGATCACATCACTTTCTTCAGTATAGACACAAACAATGGCATTTTTAAGACATTATAGACGTGCTCATTCAGTAAAATGAGTCATATAAACAGCCCATCCACCAGCAGCAGGAAAGAGAATTATAGAATTGGCTCCAAAGACGCAATTCTGGAGAGCCTATACCCTGTTCCCACACACACATAAACTAACACACACATGCACAAACTAACACACACACACACACACGCACACACAAACTAACACACACACACGCACACACAAACTAACGCACACACGCACGTGCACATGCACACGCACACACAAACTAACACACACGCACGTGCACACACAAACTAACACACACATGCACACACACACACAAACGAACACACGCACACGCACACACAAACTAACACACACATGCACACGCACACACAAACTAACACACACGCACATGCACATGCACACACAAACTAACACACACATGCACACGCACACACAAACTAACACACACACAAACTAACACACACACGCACATCCACACGCACACACAAACTAACACACACACGCTCATGCACACAAACTCACACACACACACACGCAAACATGCACAAGCACACACCTATACACGCATAACCTTAAACATATTTAACCTTTGTGCAACACCTCTTGTACCCAGCTAAGATTTATATACAGCAGTCTTGTGTTATATCCATCAGAGTCAAAATTCAATTAAAAGTAGAACTGTGTAGCAATAAATGTGTAGTGTGGAACTGAATAGTAATACTATGTCGTACACAAATGATAACCCTACAAAAATTAAATAAGTTTGAGAAATAATTCACTGTCAAGTCTACTGCAAAGCAGGAGTCACCAGAAACTACAGGAGCCATTTCAAACGAGCGTGACCCTACCATACCCCTTTTTGTTTGTGAAATTAAATTTAAACAATTTTCTATGTTTTGTAATTAGGTTATGTCTGAACTGATTTAGAATCAAGTAAGGCTGAATCTAAGTATTCATTAAGCATATACCAGGTTTGTCACATGATCAGAGATTTTTGCCTTGTTGGCTCCTTAAATACTGTGAATGTGCCACGTGTGGCTTTATTCCTGGCTGAGCCTACAAGCGTTCAACCATCAGGGGCAAATATTAGCCAGACCTGTGGATTCTGTGCGTGGGGAGAGTGCGGCACGGTCTTGCAGAAGACAGGCGAGCTCAAGGTTTTGTCAGGTCATTTGTCAGACAGCCGTTTCAGCACCAAGGTCAGCGACCGTGGGATTCATTTTTCCCCCTTTTGTGGGACTTGTGGAGGCCCTCAGACACACCCGAGGTGGCATTGAAAGAGCGTCCTTCACCCCCTTGTTAGAGCTGCTGAGCAGACGCCGAGCTCTTAAAGGGACAGGACGTCCCAGTGTTTGTAACGGGAGCCAAGATTAGCGCAAGTGTTGGAGATGGTGACCCCAGGGTTCAGCTGTCAAGATGAATTTAATCTTCCACTTAGGTCATGATATGTTGGGAACAGAAATGGCTCAATTTAGTGGCAGTTCTGGTTCAACGGCCACAGTGAAATTAAGAATTTAAACATAAAAGGATCATTCATCTAGCATGTTATGTAATTCAAATATTTATTAGGCCTGATGAGAAAATTCATATTTCATATGTAACTGCCTTCTCAAATTTTTTTTGTCATTTGTTGAGGAGAATTATCACGTCTCACATGATCTGGAATATGTTTAGTTTTTTTAAATTATGATCCATAATTCAAAAGCGAAGCTGAACAAAGATTAAAAAATGACCTCAGCCTAAAAGAAAGGTACACAGTTTTTTCTCCAAATGCATGTACAAATCTTGCAACACATGCACAATGACTATGAGCGAGAAAGCAGAGTTTGTGATGCAAGGAAAAGATGGTGTGGGTTTGAAGGTGGACGGTGGCCAGAATATCATGGTCTGGTAGGTCAGAGGAGAACAGGAATGTTCTCCTGCCATAGGTTCTTTCAGTACCCAAAAGCACAGCGATCTAATCAATAATCCTGAGCCTAAATAAAAAGAGCCTGATTAAAATGGGTTTACCGAATCAAATCTGCAGAATGCTAGCCAGGGTCTAAACATTGACGAGCTCAGTCTCAATGCCGTTACCCCTGCCGACCCCAAGCACGCGGGACATGGTTCCAGGCTGAGGGTTGAGCACCAACCTCTCGAAAACAAAAAGTGAATTCTGCTTCTGAGGCTGCAGAAGATTAAATCAGACCTCACTGATTAGAATTTCTCTTTCTTTCTGTTGGAAAGAGTTTTCACCAAAATAAAAAAAACTTAATTTGATTTTACTGAATTTGTCACAAAAGAGCAGGGTCATTTTCCATCCGACATCCAATTATCATATTCATTCGTAAGATCCATTCAAAAGGTTACAAAGTGCCGGGTTCAAATGGTGTTATCTTCTTAACAATCCTTCTAATTAAAATGGATTAAAGGCGATCGAAATTATTAAATTCCAGAATTTAATTACGCCATTACAAAGCTTTACGACGTGGTTCATATCTTGATTCAGGTCTATTAAAAATTTAAAGCAGGCTAAATAGTATGAACATTTAATCCCAGCTCTGATTTCGAGGTAGACCATTGATTAAAAGGCATATTAGTTTATTTACGGATCCTAATATTATTACAATGCAGAAAATACGATAGTTTTGCTGTTACATGCAAACAATGAAACCCCAAAGACACCCGGTGATGATTTGCAGAAGTTTAATATTACAATACGGTAATTAATAAGCCAGTCTCGCGTGACGGCGGCGTACGTTCGACTTTTTAAAATGCTGGGTGCATCTTAAATACATAACCAACGCCAGTAAGAACAGACACTCATTTCCTGTGATTCCGTGTAAATTCGTACCGCCCTCAGACACTAGTATTCTGACCAATTCTGACCCCGCGAGGGACCAAGAAGAAAATGTTTTATTTTTCTGCCACCGACAGCAGGTTCCCTATTATCCGACTTGCCCCTATTATCTGCAAGTATCGATAGAAGAACGTGACTTAAATGCACGTGCCGCGCAGTTACATTCGCTCTCGCCCTGTAAGTACAGCCGTAGAGATTTAGTCATTCATACATTCACGGTCATATTATGTTCACTGACAACTTGATAAATTACACCCCCCCCCCCCCCCCCGTAATTGTAATCGTCATTGAGAGCCAAGGTACAATACACTCGCCTAATCTTCCGGCCGGTCACACCTCATTACTTACTTCGCTCTTATCTGCACTCACAGAGGCTCTTCACTAAATCCCACGGGGCTCGGTTCTTCCCCTAGCTTTTTCGGCCTTTTGTCAATATAGATTCCCGCCCCATACATACATCTGCACCGGCCTGGATGTTTCACACGTGAGACTAACTGTAACTCGCGCGGCAGACCAACAATGAGGCGCACAACAATGGCTAATACTGAATTCAGAGTGAGTTCCATTCCCTGGCCTGCAAATAGCAAATGCCTTCTCAAACGGAGAGGACACGTTGTTGTAGTGTTGTAAAATTGTCTAAAGAACAATTTAAATGTTAAAATTGTCTAAAGAACACAGGAAGAAATCTTTACAAGCAAGTTCTCAGGGGACTATTTGCGTATGTTAAACATTAGCTTACGTTTGCACCATGATAAGACAATTATGGAAAAAATTTTTAGTTTCTCGCAATAACTCAAACATTATTGCAGCGTTTCAACTGATTTTTATTAAACATAGAAAAATGTTTTTTTGCTGTTTTGGGATGACTAAAGTAACACGCTTAATGATTATTATGAACCCCGTAAATCTCAGTTTATGATCCCTGTTTTCCCCCAGTGTTTTGATAAATTTTTCTCAGAATGTGAGAACAGCTGTTGCTGTTCCCTAAGTAAAGGAGTGGATGATCTAAAGCTGTCATTATTTCAGATTGACTTTATATATACATACGCACACACAGCCACACACAAACTCTCACACACAGACGCGCACACACACACTCTCACAAACAGACGCACACCACACACACAGCCACACACAAACACACAAACTCTCACACACAGACACACACACACTCTCACACAGACGCGCACACACACACACAGCCACACACAAACACACACACAGACGCGCACACACAGGTCAGAGGAGAATGGTCAGACTGGTTCGAGCTGATAGAAAGGCAACAGTAACTCAAATAACCACTCGTTACAACCGAGGTGTGCAGAAGAGCATCTCTGAACACACAACACGTCGAACCTTGAAGCAGACGGGCTACAGCAGCAGAAGACCACACCGGGTGCCACTCCTGTCAGCTGAGAACAGGAAACTGAGGCTACAATTCGCACAGGCTCATTGGACAATAGAAGACTGGAAAAACATTGGCTGGTCTGATGGTCCTCGATTTCTGCTGTGACATTCAGATGGTAGGGTCAGAATTTAGAGTAAACAACATGAAAGCGCGGATCCATCCTGCCTTGTATCAACGGTTCAGGCTGGTGGTGGTGGTGTGGGGGATATTTTCTTGGCAGACTTTGGGGCCAAATCTGCAGCAACTGTGTGATGCTGTCATGTCAACATGGGCCAAAACCTCTGAGGAATGTTTCCAGCACCTTGTTGAATCCATGCCACGAAGAATTAAGGCAGTTCTGAAGGCAGAAGGGGGTCCAACCCGGTACTAGCAAGGTGTACCTAATAAAGTGGCGTATATTGCTTTGTATATATAAATAGATATTTTAATCAATTTAATAAATTCATATATGTTTTGCTAGCAAATTGAATTAAAATGCCCCCCCATACCACAGCTAATGGAATGTAATGAATCACCTCAATTGCGATTCAGGTCTTTTATGTTCATCCAGGCTTCCATTAAACAATATTTAGATGAGAGTGTTTGTTAAGAGGATAGTGCAGAGGAATTCTCCATTAATTACCAGTCTGGTGTTTTGTAGTCACTGCGTTGAAGAATACAGATATAACTCTAATGTAAAACTGGTGACGAACGAAACTAAACCACAGGAAACAGAAACCAGGGAGCCACCAGCCTGATAGGGCAGATGTGTTCATTTGACCAGGAGATAAGCAATCTGCAACACTTCTGCATAGGTTGACTTTAGGCTTGGTGGCCCAGGGGCTAACCCCATCCAAAGGGGGGGGAGTTGTCCTCCGTTCCCCCTTTTGACCGCACACAGAATAAATGTCAGTATCTTGTCATTTTTTGAGGATGTCATCGGACAGACGTGCACGGCGCACTGAGCCTGGCGTCGCTACACAAACATTTCTGAACACTGAATTCAGTGGACGCTTGAACACGCTTCAGGGAAACAACTGACACAGCTGAGCACCATCTTCCAGGGCTTCCATCTTAAAAGAGAAGTCTGTGGATAAGCAGTATGGGCTATTCTGGCTAGTCTTGGCTTCAGCTTCTCTTTACCCAACCACTGTCCAGATTCCAGTTGTGCTTCTAGGCTTTGCAGTGCTTTGTTTCTCATTTGTTGGTGTAAAAGACATTATTTATGTCGGACCCTAATATTGGCCTAACCAATTTATGTGTGGGATTACTGTGCATACGTATTTCATGAAATCGTATTCGCTCATTCGATATTAAGCGCAACATATGCTTAGAATAACATGTATCCATGCAGTTTTATCCAGAGTAGAGTATTCACGTCCCCTTAGCTGTCTAATGGACGGTTCATTTCTACTGGCACACAAAGCTTTTAGATACTGCATGAAAAGTCCGTTTTTAAGTTTTCCCGCTGATTTACTTAATCAGCAGCCCCACCACACACCGCTGGCAACCCCTAAAGTTGTCTTAACATGATTGGGATTTTAATGAACCGATCTTCTGGTAGGGTAGAGACAAAAGCTCTTTTGCTAGTCCTGCTTTCTCGAGCAGGACCAACTGAGGCAAGGCTCAAACAGCCCAATTGGCCTGAAATCGATCCATCTGGGTGCGAGTATTGGATTAACCAAGTTGACTTGTATTTAAACAACCCCCACCCCAGACCCCAACAACATCAATATAGAATTAGCACGGCTGTTACAATAAGCATTATTTAGTTGCTTAGGAGACACTTTCCTCTAGACGACCTGCACGCTTCTCTCTTACATTTTATCCATTTATGTGGCTGGTAATTTACTGAAACTATCTGGGTCAAGCACTTTACACAGGGGTACAAGCAGCACCTCCACCAATGTGCTACCATATTGTGTGTCTGTGAGCGAGTGCCCTGGGTAAATAGTGAGTAAAATCAGCCATTCCAATGGGAATGCATTAATTTCTCTGTCATTACATTAAGGTGGATAACGTTTTCTCTAGCACTGATACCAGTACTCAGTTTCTTTGTGCTACTGTTGACCTTTGCAACGTTCTCACACCCGCACTAAATGTTCCTAGTCACGGTTTTCTTTCTGACGCAAAGCTGCATTTAGAGAAACAAACGTATCACTTCCCAACAAAGGTTGTCCTAAGAGAGTGTGTGTCCTCTAACAACGCGCCTACGGTAGAGAGTCGGGTAAAATACCGTGATCCGACAACACTGTGTCCAACAGCCGCCAGTGACACACATAACACCCTTAAGCACCAGGAACCAGCATGGCCATTATAAAGAAACAACATGGAGTCCCGGCGCTGCGTTGCCTGGAGGCAGTTTCTTAATCCTGTATTGAGTACTTATCTCTGGCGTCCATGAGAATCCACTGCACTGTCTGGGTCATTACTGTTCCCGTCTCCTGGAAGGGTGTCGGGCCACAAAGCAAGTCGATTTGCTCCTCTCCGTTGTCAATAAGGACTTCTGATTATTGCCTGGCCAAAGATGAAGACAAATTGATTGTTAGAAAAGTATGTCGTTAAGAAATACGTGCAGAGTAAGGAAGATATTTCCAAGTTGGTAAACTGCAGTTGGGGTCTGATGAGGGTTGTGGTATTAATATTGCACGATGGGTTCTCTCTCTGTCTCTAGGGGCAACGCGAGTTTGACAGACAATAAATGGGTACAACAAACTGTTCCCGTTTTCCTGACCAGCTGTAGGAACGGTGTAGGTAGGTAACACTAACTCCTACAGCTCTAATACTCTCTTCTCCCAATGAAGACAGCACCACACCCGGTATGCAATGAGTTACGTAATTCTGGGTAATACAAAAGGGAAGTTCACGGCTATGTTGATAATTGCAAATGTCAAAAGTGTGCTTCCTTTGGCTAATTAATTAGAGGTTCCATGCTGAAACCATTCAGGGGATTTCATTAATTGTAGCCTTTCTGTTTCCTTCTCTCTACTTCTCTGCCCTCGGGATTCTGGACCGTAACAAATAAAAGATAAACTTGATGAACACATTTCAGTCCGTACCAAATTCACGTCTGGTCGAGCCTGCTGGGCAACATCCGCGTATCACAGCGCACATAACGAATCCCTAACATTAGCCAGAGGAAAGATCCACATCCACCGCAGAGAATCCGCTGTGTCCACATGAGACGGGCACGTGGTTCCAGGGCAACGGATGAGCAGGCCGCTTGGAATAGTGGTTCATTACGACGCCAGACGGTTGTTGGTTCAAGCCCCAGCACCACTAACTTAAGTCACCTGGGTACATATCCAGGTGCATAATGCTTAAAGTTTACCGCTGTGAGCTATGTTAGCGCTTCTCAATAAACACCGCCACCTAAGTGAATAAACGTGATTGCAGTCGTGCATTAGGTTTCAGTGCAGACCTGCTGGTTTCACACCGATCGCAACTATAAAAAACATTTCAACAGTCGCCTCTGCCCCCCGCGTGTGCATACCCATCAGTGACATTCTCCTGCTACAGTAAATCTGAACTTCCAAGCACCGAAGCGGAGCTCCAAAGCGCCAGGCGGGTGTAAGATTGCGTTACAAGTTACGTTCAGCTGTATTCTGTACAGAGGTTGGGGAAAGAAAAAAAATCTCAATAAAATTCTGGTTCTGGTATGGTACCAGGAGCCATCTTCTTTCCTGCAGAGTGCTTTGAAAGCTTCAGGGCAGAGTGCTGTGTGCTTCAGTCTGAAAGAGACTCCCAGGAACCCCAGACGAAGCCCACGCCGGCTGTCATTTAAAAGTTATGGGGATTTGCATCAAATCACCGCATCACCGGTTTCTCATATCTGCAACGTGTGGTGGAAATTCATCATTCAGATGAGTTCAAAAACAGTCATGAATACAAATTGGAAAG
>JAOVYW010000108.1:5540217-5561269 GCA_025775045.1 Hiodon tergisus
TGACAAAGGCAGAACTGGCAGTGCAAAGAACTGACGAACACATTGAGACACCACGATAGCCCTCACTCGCCATGACATAACCGCGGTGAGGGTACGGAACCTTAAACAAACGACACGACATCTCTGCCAAACCGAACGGCACATAAAAACGGACTATTTACACTCTTAAAGTCCGTGAAGTGAGGCTTTCCGGCAGCCCCCGCGGGGATGGCTAAATCCCATTGGTAGGGGGAAAGCGCACCTAGCCATCCCCGCTACAATATATACATTTTTATTAACCTACACTTATCGATATCTCGTGTTGGAGGAGTAGTGACTTGGGTCAATAATACTAACGAAGGTCAAGACGTGTTCAACTGCCCCACGTTCTCTTAAGGCAGCACGCACAAATGAATGCCATACAGTGTATCAACCCCTGGTGGCAGGAGCATTGTCTGAATGAAGGGTATTGTAACGATGATATACTGGGGATCAGCCAGAACCAGAAATTCCTATTTAAACACGGTTTTCAACAGCAGGACACAACTGAAAAAAAACAGTATTAAACAAAACTGTAAACCAACGTGATTTAATGGAGACTGACTATGTTGGGCCATTAACAAGTAAAATACCTATTCTTAGGCATTGTAGTGTACTACCAACATTGAATGGAGAACTATTCTAAGATTGCATTCATCCTAGTCATTGACTCATGTATTCTTAAGAATCAAAGCCAGATTGAATGATCAATGCTAACACCCTTTCCCTGATCAATCAGTTTAGTCAATTTATTTCTGCGTATAATGAAGAGATTTTATTGTTTTGACATTCTTTGACATTGTTTTCTGATTCTGTAATGATGAAGGATGGACTATTTATATTATGTGGTACTTTGCTCTGGGTAAATTTATGTTGATATTTGTCGATCTTTTATCGTAGGGATAAGCAGATATTGAATCTGTAGCCTTGAAATATAGAAAGTGAATTTTGGCTGAAACTACCTTGAAAATGACCATCAATGCGTAAATGTTTTTTAACCTTAGACCTGGCCTTAACCTTGAACTTTAGAAATTGAGCAAATTGTCTTTTCGGAGGTGTGCCTTCAATCTTTCCAGTTTTTTTAAATTAAGATCAGACACTTCCTTCAGAATCCTATCTTCCTATCTAAACCTCCTACTGATCTCAGTAACTATCGGTAAAAATGTAACCATATTTTCAGTTGACTGCATCCGTGTACTGGCTTGCTTCAGTAAAAATATCTACTGTCTACTGGCAAAAGTTCTTAAGATCTAGGGTTTTTCTTGTTTTGCAGTTCCAGACTGGAATTTTATGTCTAAAATGTGAAGTAAAATAGTTGAAACAACAGATTTTGCAACACGGTCTGTGCCTAAACTGGTGGGTGTAAATGAGTGTGTCATGTTTCCCCGGCCAGAATGTTCCTATAAACAGAGAAAGGCTAAATTCCTCTATGTCAGGGTCAGACAACAAGCAGAAGTTGTGTGCTTCCTCAGTCCACAGATTTAAATAGATTTTAACCCCTATATTACGGGACTTTTTTTTCTGGTCTCCTAAATGACTAAAATATAAATGTAAAATGTAAATATATTTGTTCATAACTATATATAATGCCATATAATATTCATGTTAGAATGTAAGTGACTGCAATCACAATGTAGAAGCCCCAAGCAAAAAATGTAAATTCAGATAACCATGCTTGTGCAGGAGTGTGGTGTAAAAGCATGGTTATACGTGTACACGGTGGAGGACGAGTGACGCAAACCGCAAGTCTTGCAACAATCCCCCGTCATAGTGATGCACTTGCATGGTCAAGAAGGAGCCCATGTGATCTTCTGAATGATCCATTTGTGTGCGACGCTATGTGATCTTCTGAAAGGTGCACAGAGGAGCTGAGCCCCTCCTCTCCTGTACACTATACACTCAGTGGCCAGTTTATAATCTACATTATACTCATGAAAAAAAACTGTATCACTCCTACAGACAATTAATCATTTGGCCATGCTTTATAAAGCAGGCAGACAAGCATTGAGCTAATCAGTTGGCATTTGGTTGAATGTCCGATTGTGCAAAACGAGTGACCTAAGCAACTTTTTAAACTGTCCGTCCTCCTGGGCTTTTCATGTGCGACAATGTAGGGTTTACTGAGAATGGTGCGACAAACAAAAAGCCAGCAGCACTCCCGTGGACAAAAATAGATGACAGAGGTTGAAGGAGAGTGGCAAGAATCGAGCGAGCTAACAGGCAGGCCACAAACAGGCAGGCAACGGCGCAGTAAAAAAGTGGCGTGCAGAACCACACCTCTAAAAACACAACTCACCGGTTCTTGTCACAGATAGGGATATTCCAGCAGACGACCACACCAAGTTCCACTCCTACATTAGGTCCCTTATTACCAACACATGAACACTGTTGCTGACCAGCCACACCCCTTCCTGGCTACAGTTTACCTTTCCTCACATGAATCCATCCAGCAGGATAATGCGCCATGTCACAAAGAACTTATTGTCTCAGAATGGTTCCAGGAACATGATGAGTGAGTTCATTTGAAATGAGTGACCTGCGCAGTTCCTAGACCTCAACCCAATAGAACATCTTTAGGATGATATGGAACAGGCGGTTTGCACCATGAATGTACCGCCTTGCGATCTACAGGAACAGGATCTACTGTGTCACGCCAATGCGTCAGCATGGACCAACATCCCGGTACTAGATGTGTATACCTAATAAACTGACTGTTGAGTTTATATCCATGTTTGCCTACCCTGTTTCCATCGAGCTTGAAGATTTCACTGACACAGATCTCTCAGTATGCAACATCATAAAACTTTTTCAATTGCATCCAATCTCCATTCTCCTCTGAGTTCGCCAATAGGAATTGATCTGAAACAAGATTCAAAACATACCGCGCCATCAATCAAAATTATTAAAGTATCAATTAAATGAACAAAAACGATATCAGTTTTATCGATATCAATATTAGAGTGTGCTATTCTAATTAGAATAGAAACTACTCTAGTCATTTAAAAAAAAACCTCTAGTCTTACATTTCCCCCAACAATAATATGTAGCCCAATCCTCCGCCAACTTCATTATCTATCATAATGAGCTTCTCTGCTCTCTGTCTGCCCCTGCGTCTTTGAATCCGAACCCCTGAGAAGAGATATAAACAATGCCAGTCTCGGATTACCACATCTGTTCCGGTTTTAGAATAAGCTTGCAACTGATTTAACTTGATGAGTTACATATAAAGATTCATCAATTAAAACAGGTTTCATTTCTGCCTTTGGGGCTGGTAGAAACAGAGCCAAACTTTATCATAAGAAAAACTGATTTTTTTCAGTGTGCAAGCAGCTGTACCTATAGAAAGGTAGACAGTAACTCATTCAACTACAATAATTCCACATTAATTCTTAACAGAAACAAAACTTACATTTCAATGTTCTACTAAAAACCCCACTTGTTCAAATTTTCACAGAACGTAATGAAAAAGGGGGAATATTGATCAATAGTATTGATAGATTTTTTTTTTTTTTAAAGAAAAAAAATTGATAAAATCAATTTCCTGTAACCTCTATAGTATCATCTGATTATGACATGCATGCAGCTTTGTGGGTTGTGGGTTTCCTCTTTTATAGAGCTCATCATCAGTTTCCTATCATTTAAAGCACATTTACAGTTATAATATATAACAAACACATTTGTAATAATTCCACCCACGTTTCAGCTTGTAGATCTCTAATGAATCTGCCCGCCTCTCGATCATGTATGCGAAGTGAAACTTCCTGAGCACGAGGACCTAAAAACCCCATATTTAACACAGCTCCAGCTCGATGCACGGGAGTCTGGGCGCTGCGCCACTTCAGACCGTTAGATGTGGGCACGGCTGTATTACTCTAAGATGCACGTAGGGGTGTGTCCTGGACATCAACATTTATAGGAATCAAAAAGCGTAACTTGAAATGGTTGCATTAGATGGTATACATATATCTGTGTACCCTCCGATAGCAGTCTTATCAGTACACTAATTTACCGGTAATAAAAATGCAATGGAACATGAAATGATAATGTAGAATAAATGTTCCTTAATAAAAATCGTAATGTCAAAGAGAACTTTGTCTGAGATTTCGTCAGCTCTTGCCCCAGTGCCAGATAAGAGGAACCTGTTAAACTCCGCTTTTTCAACTTCTCCAAAACATTTTGAAGTTGATCTGAAAACCACATGACCTGCAGAAGCCTGAATGTCGGGGGCAACGTTTAGAGGAGAAAATACATGTTTAATTTATAAAAATAACTTCAATAATACAATTTTCAGTGGCTCTGTGGAAGTCGTTTTATATATATTTTTTAAACGTAAATACTGACAGTTAACGTAGATTACCTTGGCTTGAAGGCCTTTTGTGTCTATATTAATTTGAATGCCACATTTTTGATTCATAATACATTAATAAAAAAACAACAACAAAGAATCCCCATAATATATACATATATATATATATATATATATATATATATTAAAAATAGAGGCTTTGTAAATGATAGCTTGACTAGTTTAAAAAAAAAAAGTAGCTCTGTGGTCAGTTTCGAGGCAGTAAAAACCAAGTGACAATTACTGATTTGATAGCGCAGAAAAAGAATAGCATCCATTGCTGTCTTGTTAAAACAGTGTAATAACTACAGGTACAGTTATAAAACTAGTAAAACTTAATTTGTCACTGAAGAATAAACCTCTACACACATCAAAAATATCTTTGGAGTTAATAATATTTTCCTATTAGACTTCATTAATCGCCCATGTAGAAGGCAACCACTGCATGGGGAGTTTTGTTACTTTGGCTTCAGAAAAAATTCCACGTAGCCAGCAGAGGCCTACCTTCCTGAAAATTCATCTAGACCAATGGCATTGACTGCATCGCAGTGACCATCTTCCCAGAGATGTACAGCCCCGCTTGGTCCAAAGACGTGGTTAGGGTGGGAATGTTGGAGTGTTCTATATTGAAACTTGGAACCACTCATATTTACCTCACTCATCAATGCACCACTCATTGCGGTCACCCCTGGGTCCGAATCAGGACAGTGAGAATCGCCATGGCCCAGGATCCACATCTACCCCATTGTCTAAATCTGGCAAGCACTGGTGAGATAGCGGACCCAACGACCTTCTGTCAATGAAGTTAATTGCTGACTAAAAGTCTTTGAGAAGGTGGAGCCCTGCACCAAAGCATTTTAACGGACAGGCAATGTCTCTCCCGTCGACGAGGAGTTGGATCTCCAGCAACCCTCCCTCCCCCAAAAGTTAATCAGCAGAAACCCTTCCCGATTTCCTGTACTGCTACACGAGCCTCCTTGCCCTCCTCACAATAGGGAGGGAGGTGCATCTCCTCCTTGGACAGGGGGATGTCGGAGTCTGGAGAGCAGTTGCTCTCGTGGCTAACTGGAGCAGGGCAGGACGGAACATTGGCGTGCAGTTTGTAGTTGATGGTGGTCGTGATGCTGACGTTGACCTGCTGACTGTCTGTGCGAAGCCCTTCTGGGGTACTGGTGCTGGCTGTCTCCACCCATCCACTGTGATTGGACTCGGCCTGGCTGGAAGTGGAGGAAAGGGAAGGGTCTTTGGGGCCCCTGTCTCCAAGAAGGTGCTGTTGCTCAAGTCTGCTGCTGGACGAGTTGTTTTGGTGGCCCATACAGGCACCATGCGGAGACTGACCACAGGACATAGAGAGGGTCAGGCAGAGAGAGAGAATGGGTTGTGAGCAGAGGGACAAGGAATGAAAACTACCCAGAACACTAGCCCCACCTATTGTTTTCACACTACAAATGGCAAAGGAATTTCCTGCGAATGTAAAATAAGTACATTGACTCTAAGTTGAGGGAAACCCATTTTCTCTTATAACCGACTGTGACTTTCTGCAGAAAACTCACCTTGGTGGCTTTTTCATCACCAATGTTGTTTGGATCTGCTGGGGAAGATAACGAAAGGGTGACTGGTGGAAAGAGCACATTGCAAATGGAACATGAGTACTGACATTTACAGTACATTCAGATTTAGGAACACCTTTCTTTAGCTGCTGCTGCGATAAACCGGCTGCTAGGCACTCAAAATAGACAACCTTTAGAAGGGTGCGTGCACGGGGGCGAACGACAAGATGAAGCGCTAATGTCAAAGTAGGCGGGCACCAATGGGGCTTTGATGTGGGCACATAGGGGTGTGGCCTGTTAGTCAAGGGGCTCTGACTTGCATGGATTACCTCTCTTTCTGCAGATCATAAAGATGATGAGCAGCAGTATAGCCCCCACAGCCACTCCTCCAACAGCAAAACCAACTGCTACAGGTTTATTGGAGAAAAGGAAAGACATGGAGAGTAAGGGGATGATTTTCAATTAACCAGACTTCCTCTCACATTAAAAAAACAGATACTTCATATTTACACACACTCTAGAAAGGCTGTACTGGTCTTTAATAGGATGCAATTCTTGGAAGGAAGAAGGCTGTGACGTAAAGAACAGAACTGCACTAGGCATATCGTTTTTCCACCTTGGAAAAAGTAAATGGAAGGAATATAACCGTTTTCACAATTTTATTTATAAATTCTACCACACATTTGCTAAGAGTTCTTCTCTGCACTTACTTTTCCTCACAGTGTATGCAGAGGGTTCACCACTGATTACTGAGCTCACGGATTTCGAGGGTTGGGATATCGTGGGATCAGAGATTGAGCCCCATGGAGACAGGGTGGGTAAGGCCCTTATTGGTGGGGAGGGTTTAGACTGGGGGAGCTGGATGGTTGTGGTATACAGAGGCACAGTGGTGAGAAGGTTGGGTTGCTTGCAAACTGTGTCTGACGTTGCATTGCCGTGATGTAGGACACTCAACCCCAGGGACTCGCAACTATGGAAAGAGCGAATAAGAAACGGTGAATCAAACAACGATTCCCCAACCTCAAATTCACAGATAATATATAAGGCAACCATGGTGTCCTGCATGTGTGGGATGACGGTTTTAAACGACTATGGTACAGGCTTGTAGAGTAGGCCTACACGCATCTTACGCTGAAGGTCTTGTATGTAAGCCTGCCTGTGTGTTTACGTAAGCACCCATGTGTGTAAAAATGAGGGCGCACAATGGATTTCACAAGCATGTCCGTACGTAAAACTTACTTGGTGTGCGGCTGGCAGGAGTTGGAGGAGTGCTGGTTGGAGAAGGTGCCATCTCTGCATGGTTTGCACTTTGGGCTGGAGCTCCCTATGACGCGCCCATTCACAAACAACTGCATGTCACACTCAATCACCAATCCAGCACAGCTAGCCACCAACCCCACCCCTAGCTAATCCCTGACCGCACACTGGACGGCAACAAAAAAAACCCCAAAAACGTTCAATGATAGAAAAGGTGCAGCAGGGAACCTACCTGCTATGGAGACTCCGAGACCTGGTTCGCATTTTAGGATGCGAGAGCAGGACTTACAGGACTCGGATTGGTACAGCGAGCAGAACCACCCATCCATGCACTTGCACCTCGCATTAGTGGAGCGGTTGCAGGTTTGAGCGTACCGTAAGCCATCCACTGCTCAAAAACACATACAACTTATCAGGGATGTAACATGCAATCAGTCGCAACACGCGCCGTCATCCACATTCACACGCACCGAAAATTCATGCACACATACAGGTATCTTGCGGAGCACCGACCCTCATTGCATGTTTAAACTTCGGGACTTTCTGCCCCTGGTTCAGTGGATAACGGTGCCTCATCAAGCGCAGACTGATCTCTACGAGCTGGAGTTCACCGGGTCATTAGCCGATTGTGACCGGGAGAGCACTGGGGCGCTGCCCGGTCAGGGCTGGCTTACATCAGCAGGGCTCTCTTGGCTCGTCGCTCATAAGCGTATCCTACTGGCCTCCAGGAGGCCAGCCGGCTAGTAGTGCCATCGAGACAGACGTGCCTATCATTCATTCAGCACTGGTGCACTGTTTCAAAGGTGACTAGGATTGGAGGAACCTGGTTTTACCTCCTCACCCTCCCTGAATGTGGTGGAGGGATTTGTAGTTACCCGTCTCTGTTTTGTTTGCCTTTTTCTTAATACAGACTCAGTGTAACATGGTTTAATTAGCCAAGAAACAAGCTACTCACTTGGTCTACACCGTGTACATCTGAAGCATTTCTCAAAGAAACTCCACTTCTCATTATATGTTCCATTCGAGCATTCCTCGCAAACTGTGTCCGAGGAGGCGCTGCACATGGTTTTCAAGCGATTCCCTGTATCACGGGCACAGGTTGTTTTAGGACCCAAATGCAGACACAGACACAATGAAACAGTGGGTTGTGGGAAAACAAAGATTTAAATAAACAAACGAAACATGAATGAAACATTGCACATGGGTTAGTGGAATGTTAATTGATTGATTGGTTGACTGAAAAAACGTGACAGACTAACGGAAAAGGTGAAGGTGAAATGTGACACCCCGTTAATGACATAAACAGCCATCATTTAACCAAAATATCGGCACATCAGAGAAAAGAAACACAGTTTCCTGTACTTTTCTAATCAGGACAACACAGACTTGTGGCTATATCCTTCCTGAATGGAAAGAAACATTAGGGCGTACAGTGATTACTGTGTTTCTACCCTTTTGAGACTGTATGCCTTATATTTGTTCATCTGAATCAGTGGGAACAAGAGCCTTGTCCGAGGGTACGCGTGTTGTGTATATGAGTACTGAGTGTACTGTCAGTAGAGCTGCATGCATTTGCAGGCTTCCTGTCAAATCATCTGACCCAGAGACCAAGAAATTCCACCGGCACTTGCACTGCATGTTCAGCACGCACAGGCACGTATACGCAAGCCCCTTCTGACAAATGCAGGGGCCACACACAGATCACGACATGGTTATGAGATCTGCGACACGAGATACACACTGTCCATTGTGAAAAGCATAGGCCACAGCGTGCTTATTTGCATACGTATCATACATTTGGAAATTCCGTGGGGGGATTCTCGATGAGGCGTAACAGACAGTATTGATGGCCCCTGTGCTTGCAGTAAAGGTCAATCTTCTTTTTTTTTGGCTGTGGTAAACAATGTTAGGATTACTCGGTGTGGTAGCGCTCTGCGATCTCTGTGTGGTTATTAGCTTTATCAGTTAGACAGTTTCCTACCTGGAACACATTTGCTGCAGCACAGGTTTAGCTCTTTGTTGAGGAATTCATTTGTGCTGTCTAGGCAGCCCTGATGAGACAGAGGGGCGTAGGGCAGGGTGTAGTCCTGCAGTGGACAAACGAACATAGTCAGAACCGGCTGAGAACACAGGAATCTCATTGGAACTATAGAAGAAGAAGAAGAAGAAGAAGAAGAAGAAGAAGAAGAAGAAGAAGAAGAGCCTGAGCACACTGTAATTGCATTAGAACCTGCAGATTAGCAAAAGGAACCAGATTAGCACCTGTAGCCCGCTTTACATTAGGTACAGCAGTGCTTGGAACGGTACGACACTGAGCTCAGACAGCCTACACGAGAACGGACATCCGGCCTCACCGGAGGAGTCGCACCCTTGGGTGGGGTCAAAGCACGAAATACACAGGTCTTTTTGACACACACTGCTACAGAAGTATCATAACACCAACATCGGATTATGATTCACAGTCAGCCTCAGGACGTTTCCCAGCACTTGCCCCCTCTCCCAGCCAGACAGGCAAACTCACAGACTCTCACACGACTCATTTCTCCCTGTACCAGCTATTTAACTTTCACTTTCCAGTAAACGGTCACTTAGTCAAAATAAAAAACTAATTTGTGGTCCGGTACGTATGCTGAAATGTGCATTTGAAGCTGGCCAGGCCTATCACACTCCTGAAAACTAGCTAAAAAGTTCAGTAGGTAAAGAATACCACAATGCTGGACATGCTTGAAGGACAGGCATGAAGGAATGTCACATTCACGTTTTAGTCACTTATTAGCTGAGAAATGTACTAAGGAGCCAAGGTTTAGGGGTTAAAGTGCAATGACAGAGCTACCATGCCCTATTGAGAAGTACTGCTACTAAGAGCACTGTTCCTGTTTGATCAAGACTAAGAGCAAATTCACAGGATTCGCAAACTAATCTAGTAAAAGTCAGAGGGTGAAATTCAGGATTGTGGCGTGAGGTGTTATCGAAAGAGATGGGTTTTCAGTTTCTTTTTGGAGGCAGTAGAAGCTTCTGATCGTCTGACTGCTTCCGGGAAAGTTCTTCCACCATTTGGGTGGGAGAGATGAAAAATGTTGACTGGTTGATGTTCGATTCTGAGGGGAAGGGACCACTAGGCGCCTGGCTGAGGCAGATCGCAAAGGTCTGGTGTGGATGTAAGATAAAATGAGAATGCAGAGCCAGGAGCTGATCCTGTGGTAGCTTGTTGGGTGAGGGTGAGGATCTTGTGGCAAATCCTAGCTGCAATAGGGAGCCAGTGGAGTTTAATTAGGAGAAGAGTAGCATGGGTGAACTCCTGTTGGTTGAAAACCAACAGGGAAGCAGCATTTTTGAATCTGTTGGAGCAGTCAAGGAGGCTGACAGGCCAGCTAGGAGTGTGTGGCAATAGCCTAGGTGGAGATCACCAGTGCCTGGAACTAGAGCGGTTTTGATTGCTCTGTGAGGAATGGGCAGATCCTCCTGGTGTTACTGAGGACGAAATTCTTATCCAGAGTGATTCCCAGATTCTTGATTGTATGAACATTATCTCAGTAAGTGACACTCTCGTTTTCCCTCAAGTTATAGCAAAGGGAACCATATTGAACACATCCATCCAAACATCGTTGCCTAATTATCACATCCTTATTGCTCATATTGTCCAATACATTGATGGGGAAACAATATCACCATTCCCAGTATAATTATATTATTATATCCAGTATATTATTAATATAATAAAGTCATTTTATTTAGTCGATCTTCTTACCAAGTCCTCCACATCACATATCCTAGTATTAACATGCTCTCACAAAAAGAAGTCCTGTATGGACTTCGAGACTACGGTCTAAGTCTCAGGAGCATGCTTCCCAAAACAAGACCACAGGAAACAGTGAGAGAATGTAGATTTCCGGCCATTGCAAGACTTGTTGACACCGCTTAAAAGCCATTAAATACAGTTATGTAAACTTGCCAAAGTTTGGATTTGGTCCCATCAGCAGTACTGTCTAGGATTAACAAAGTAGAGTTTAAACAGCTGTAGGCCTAATTTCCATTTTTCTTTCCATTGTTTCCTTGACAACCACAACACTAAAAACTGACACAGATCAACCAGCATCAAAGACAAATGCTTGCTTAACATGGGAAATTGCATTGAGTATTAAATTAATAAAAAACCTTCCACGCCTTTGATGTAATTCCAAAGACAAGCCACAACATATAAATCATAATATTTGAACAGATCCTATAAACAGAGGGCTCCAAGACAACACTCATGTATTTGTCAGTTTCAAGGAAACATGATTACAAAACTAACCTATAAGGCATACAGTACTGTAATCTCGGCATCTGATTTCATGAGATAAAAATCGGAAATGGTTTAAATCCTAGACTGCTCTATTTTAATTTCAGACGCAAATTGATTACTTCAGGAAATGCGCAGCGTTTGCACTAAATAAATTTATTAGGAATCAATTTTAAACTCTAAATTGTGAGTGAAAATATGCATCTTTACACTTCCTTGAGAACAGTTTGAGAGAAAATCGAAAAGTCACAGGTTACAACTGGTAAATTCCAAGACAGGAAGATGAGGAAACTCCAAGGTAGAATGACCGTTCTGCTCTGGTTGACAGTCACGATAAATATGCTAAGTAATGCCGACAAGGGGAAGCATTAACCCGAGTGGTGTTTTAATTATACAGCGAATGTCTCCTCACTCACGAATAACCTGAAATGCCCGACCTCTTACAGGAAATCTTTTCTGTAACGAAACCAAGTTCACGGCGGAGCTCAGTGAGTAAGCGAGTTAAATCGAAAAATGATTCATTCCGCAGTTTGGCAGTAATTTTCAATAACAAATTTAAGCCAATCTAATTCATGCGCCACACTGATACTGCCATAATTATGTTATTAAAAACCACTTCGAAGTTTTTTCACTTTAATTAATTAATCGTCTTCGAACTGTAGAATTCTAATCTTGAGCCGGTACTATACTAGACAAAACTTCGCAACAGTACCTGACTGCACACTATACAGTCTTGTCTACCGAGCAATATGCTTCTAATCTGAGTTTACCATTATTTTATCGGTGCATTTATTTGAATATGAAATCACCACACTGATGTTGACCTGTGCTCAAGATGTAAACCAGCGGCCAATTGAAAATCTTATTTTCTGATCTGATAGGATTCTGATCCTTCAGAACTGCATTAACAGAATTTTCGTCTAATATCTCAATAATTAGCACATTCATTCAAATACTTATTTGTAATAGCACCGCTAAGACCCACATAAAAAAATGTAATAATAATAATCATAATAATAATAATAATAATAACCTATGGTCTGTTCATTAACATTTATTTACACTACATGATCTACTGTGTTTTTATTAAAACGTCTTTGATTAACATTTATCAAATAGTCTTCACAGACATAATAGATTAATAGACTGAACACCAACCTTGCTATTCACAAGCTCTATCACCGCAGCAAGAATAAAAAACTGGATTTTCCGGAACATGCCGACTTCTATTTTCTCTTGTTTGATCGAGCGCTCCTCACGAAGTCAAAAATCTCGCTGCTATACAAACTTTGTCAATGTGCTTAGACGTTCCAAGGTGATTAAGACGATGGTAAGATATTAAATACGGGATCTAAATTTTAGATTTCCTACGTAACTTAGTGAGCACTTTGCGGTTGGTCTTTCGACTCAAGAAACGCACATACTCAGACTCACAAGACGGCAGTGTTACGTCGTTATAGAACTTCCTTATAGAAAACCAGGAAATGACCACCAAAAAGAGGCAGAAAGTTTATTTATTCAACCACATTGCGCAGATAGGCATGCATTTACCGGTTTCGCCGACAAACCAACATACCTCATTTGTGTATAATAGCATCGGGACTTTAAATTAGCTGCTAATTCATGATCGAAAAGTGGCAAAGGTTGATAGATGTTCTTGTTGCTTTTAGTAGTCTCTCAATTGTTTTGTCAACACTTTTAAAACAGGGGGTTGACAGAATATTGGAAACACCAAGCAAAATATGCATATTTATTAGCTGATTTTTCGTCAATAACCATGACAAGGAATACCGGATATAGAAGTGATCTAAGGTATTACGGTAGAAGTAAATATTATTTCTGTCTAAGATTTACTAATTTAATACTACTTCATATTGAGGTTATACTCAATTTAAAATCCTAACAATGCATCAATGAAGAAATATAACCTGACACATCTCTCGAGTAAATGGATACAACTAGCAAGCATTTTTTTATTTTTTTTTGTGGCAGGGCCCTCTCCTTGTAAGGGGCCACGATTTGCAAAGAACTCTTCATCTCCCTGGCTCTGATTAACGATCATGCTACAGCTCAGCGCGGCATGGTTTGCGTCAGACTGCAGTTAAGAGGAAACCGATACGAAACTGCTGGCCTGTCACAACCTGTCTTCCTGTCACATCACCCAGAGAGCCTGAGTGAGATGCTTCTAAGAAGAAACCAAACCTGCTCATTCCATGAATGCAGGCCAGATTCTCAGACTACGGTCACAGGGGATCTTTTCTCTTATCAGCCAAAATATGATCTGTTCTCCCATTTAGGTCTAGAAAGATAAGACATTAAAAACATTGTAAAGCATGTATTTAATTTTAATATAATAAACAAGATACATTTGTTTCCACTTGAATTGTTTGAATGGTACTTTGCACGCGGAAATGGTGAGGTATAGGTACTTACATCTGTGGGAACTGTTTAAAAAAAAAAAAAATTCTTATCTGTTCCACTCCACCCTCATGTACAGAGATGGACCACAAAACCTCTTATGTCCCCCACCCCCACCCCCGAGTTCAACTTAGCTCACACTGTAAATAATACCTGCAGACATAAATGTCAGAGTTTTAGATTGATTTCCAAAGACAACAGACGCATACATAATACAAAAAGTCTCTTTTTTCATTGACAATGTTGTTTTTGAACTAATTGAATATGTTTGAGGAATAGTGCTTGACCTCAGATGTAAATTGAGATGTAAATCTGCCCACAAGCGTCTTAATTTAGTCACAGCAGTCCCACACACATCTATTATATCTGAGAAGACAATGTTAATACTGTCATGGCAACAAGTGTGGGAGTGGCCGCCACACTTTCTACTGCCCCGTACTGTGCCCAAGTCCTGCAGCGGCAATGTACCATCTTGATCCAACGCATATAAAAAAGTGTTCAGACAAAATAGGTCCTTTGTCTTGGTTTTCATATTGAGTCACAGGGTCAAAATTCAGCAAGAAACCTAACTACACCTAAATACCATTTTGCTCATGCAAATTTACTGAGAAAAAGTTCAGTTCATACAGGCATAGATAACAAAATATGTGATACAAGTTGTACTTTATGTCTTTCCCTCTGTGCTTTGCATTCTTTTGCTTCACAAAAAATCTGTAATTGCAGTTGGGTTTCGCTGTTGCCGTGGCTACAATTCCTTCTCCTGCTTCAAAACACCAGATACTTTTAAAACTGGACAGCAAAGGTGAGGGCGAGTGCCATTGGTAACTGGGTTCCCAAAACTGTTGCACAAAACGGACAGAGCTTTGCAGAATGGAGGAAGGTGACTGCAGGTTCACAGTGCCAGTAGGAAGGGCATTCTTCTTACCGAACTGGATCTGAAACTCTCATACAGGCTTTGTAGCATGAAGCGCATTAACCAATGGCTCAGACTTGGGAGACAGGCGAGTCAGAGGAATTTTTTTGTACAGTCCTTGTGCCTGCTTGCAGCGTTTGTTGTGGTAAAGCCGAGACTTGACAATGTTATTTAATCGTTTATTAGCAATAAAAATGGTTTAAAATACCTTGTATCTTGTACCCACAACTGGGAGCTGGGAGAAACTTGCCTTAAGGCTGCAGTAGCATTGAATGAATTCACGGCCAACTGGCTGAGGTGACCCGACAAGCATAATGGGGGTGGTGAGGGAGGGGAACTAGAGTCTGTTAATTGATGATCTTTTATTATTATTATAGCTGTTTAAATGGAGAATGGCACACTTACCATGTCCTTGAACCTTTCAGGGAGCAAGACCAGGGAAAAGGGTTCTGAGAGGGGTGCTAACTGGATGTTGATGATGTTTTAAAGTGACTGACAATTTATTGTATGTACAATATAATATAGCAAATGTTAAATTTAATCATTTCATACAAAACCTCAGCCAGAAGTATGTAAACAACACATGTGGTGGTCTCCAAATATATTAATACCCTTTTCGATTGTAGGAAAAGGATTGTTCAAAGAAACACAAGAGCACAAATTATATTTCTTCAGAAATAAATGAATATGCATTAACTCCTAATTTAACTAATACAGCAGAAAGCGCTGTCTAATATACTGTACACTCCCCGGCCACTTTATTAGGTACACCTCTTCAACTGCTCATTAATGCAAATATCTAATCAGCCAATCACGTGGCAGCAACTCAATGCATTTAGGCATGTAGACACGGTCAAGACAATCTGCCGAAGTTCAAACCAAGCATCAGAATGGGGAAGAATTGTAATTTAAGTGACTTTAAACGTGTCATGGTTATTGGTGCCAGACGAGCTGGTTTGAGTATTTCAGATCTACTGGGATTTTCACACACAACCATCTCTAGGGGTTTACAGGGAATGGTCCGAAAAAAAGAAAATATCCTTGTTGATGGCAGAGGTCAGAGGAGAATGGCCAGACTGGTTGCGAGCTGATAGAAAGGCAACAATAACTCAAATAACCACTTGTTACAGCCGAGGTATGCAGAAGAGCATCTCTGAATGCACAACACGTCGAACCTTGAAGCAGATGGGCAACAGCACCAGAAGTGGGTGCCACTCCTGTCAGCTAAGAACAGAAAACTGAGGCAACAATTCACACGGGCTCACCAAAATTGGACAATGGAAGATTGGAAAAATGTTGCCTGGTCTGCTGAGTCTCAATTTCTGCTGCAATTGGTAGGGTCAAAATTTGGCGTAAACAACATGAAAGCATGGATCCATCCTGCCTTGTATCAACAGTTCAGGCTGGTGGTGGTGGTGTGATGATGTTGGGGATATTTTCTTGGTACACTTTGGGCCCCTTAGTACGAATTGAGCCACAGCCTACCTGAGTATTGTTGCTGACCATGTCCATCCCTTTATGACCACAGTGTACCCATCTTCTAATGGCTACTTCCAGCAGGATAACGCGCCTTGTCACAAAGCTCACATCATCTCAAACTGGTTTCTTGAACATGACGAGTTCCATGACACCTTTTGGATGTGGTGGAACGGGACAGTCGCATCATGGATGTGCAGCCGACAAATCTGCAGCAACTGCGTGATGTTATCATGTCAATATGGACCAAAATCTCTGAGGAATGTCTCCAGATCCTTGTTGAATCTATGCCACAAAAAGGCAGTTCTGAAGGCAAAAGGGGGTCCAACCCGGTACTAGCAAGGTGTACCTAATAAAGTGGCCGGTGAGTGTATTTACACCTTGTACATTAACAAAAAATTAAATCATGTTAATATACCTGTACATTTATTTTAAAAAACTCCTTTTATAAGGTTTAGGCACCCTTCTGGGGACTATGACAATTTCTCCAGCTTTCTTGGTTTCCAACAGCTGAATAGCCTGTCCAGGACATTTATTATATGTTCACCATTTTGTTGCAAAGAAACCTACACTTGGTATAAAAAAATGTAAAAATACAGATAATTGGTATTCTTTAGCAATGTCTGAATTTACAGCTAAGAAATCTTAGTGCACAAGCTGACATTAATACTTTGGTTCTGCATGTTATGTACCCATTTTACAATGGGCCTAACACTCCTCAAAGTCAAGCGGAAATCAAATTTATACAGCTTTCATTTACAGCTCTATGTCTTACACCCTATTTCGTACAAGCAGAGCAGTATCCAATGTATGAAGATATGAATGCAGAGAATGATCAGTGCCATGTTGGGGCTCACATCTGGCAGAGCGCAGCCCTGGCTGGGGGGAGTGGGAATTTACAGGACTTCTCTCGGCCTGTCGCTAACAAGCAGCATCCTGGGCTTAAAGGCGACATGATTGGATGAAACCATTCGTAATTCCTCTCCACTATATGTATATTTATATATAAATGTACATATCCTCTCTTTTTCTCTGTCCCAGTCTCTACTCGCTTCCACCTGGGCTATAAGACATAAAGTAATGTCTTCAGCTCGCACGCGGAACAATATGCACTAACTCAGAAAGTGTTGGCAATCCATCCCCAGCTCCGGTTTGTCCCAAGGAAACGTCACTGCTCTCCTCGTTGGCCTCTCTGGTCCAAGCCCTCCACCTCCTCTCCTCCGTGCTCTGGCTTTTGCGCGGTCATTTACCGGTGACCGGGACAGGGTAACTCAGCTCCATGCTCTCCTGCATGCACTCTCCCACGGGCCCTCGACCCGGGCCCTCCCACCCCGACGGCTCAATGCAGGACTCCTGCTGAGGGGTGCCGGTGAGGGCCTGCCTCTCGTCCGACTCCCCAGGCTCCTCCCTCTGCTCCGCATGGTTGGCCCCCAGGACTACCATCCTTGGAGAGTAGATGTATATTGACCCTGAAGGGGGAAAAAAAAAATCAGACACCTCAGTAAAAGAAAGATGAGAAGTAAATGCTTTACAACAGGTCAGATGAACCGTTCCTCCGCCCTGTACTGTAACATAGTTTTTATGAACTTCTTGAGTTCATTTAAAAGATCAGGACCAATATGGGATCAGAAATATTCAGGAACTACTTATGGACCACCATGTTTAATTGTTGCATTGTTGGTAATAATGAGAAACAGAAGAAAAAAACCGACCTTTTACCGAAAAGGTTCCTAGGGTGTCACGACAGAACCATTAAACACGATGTCCAAAAAACCAACATCTATCAGATGTAACCCAAAGAAAACAACTGTGGTGATAAGGCAAAAGTGTTTCCTGATAAAAAATTTTTTTAACCTAAACTGCTATCTATTTCAGTTTAAAGACTGAATAGTAGAGAGTCATATAGAGAGATATATATATCGATATATATATATATATATATATATATATATATATATATACAAAAATGTATTTTTAGCATCAGTAAAGCAACGAATAATCTGCATTGCTGATAATTTGGTGATCACTGTTGATCTTAATGTA
Organism: Hiodon tergisus; assembly: GCA_025775045.1. Classification (NCBI taxonomy): domain Eukaryota; kingdom Metazoa; phylum Chordata; class Actinopteri; order Hiodontiformes; family Hiodontidae; genus Hiodon; species Hiodon tergisus. The sequence goes on from JAOVYW010000108.1 coordinate 5,558,520, forward strand.
TTTTCTGTTAAGGATTAAGTCTGAGGAGCTGCAGAATGAGATGCAAGCAGTAGATATACACATGGGTGCAGTAGGTATTGTGACAAAGAGTACAGCACTCACCTACAGTGTTGTTGACACTCTCCCCTCCTCCACTATATTCTACAGTGACCTGCTGCCTGCCATCCGGAACTGGCCCCGCCCCTTCCAGCTTGGGACCGCCTCCAGTCTCACTCTCACAGGGAGCCCTTTCAGACATCAGGCTGCCCAGCCATGCTCCATTTCCCTGGATCTCCTACAAATATCAACATATTGAATTCATCACATTCAGGCCAAGCACTGACTGGAATTTTCTAAATCCAAGTTCCCCAAAGCAATTCAGACACTGCATGCAGCTGCGTGCAACGTAATCACAAGGAATTTACTGTCCTATGATAGCTATTGCATATTTTAACTGAAACAATGCATTAGTTATCTATATAGTTAAAAATCAGTTTCACAGAGTTGCAATACTTCCTGAGAAATTAAACATTTTCTGTTTGTAAAATTGAATTGTGTGGCAGTCTACTAATACTAACACTCTATTCTACTAATCTTGCAGCAAAATACTTATATTTAAAGTACATAAACACTACGTGCTTCTTTCTAGATTTGTTCCTTGTACCATACTAATCCAACACGCAAAATGCTATGCTGATCAAATTTCCCAAGTCCACAGAAAACATCAAAAGATGTGTAAATCTTCATTCTGTCATCAGAGATATCATTCCTTGAGATATAATCCATAATCAAGATCAAGTTCCACCAACAAGTTTGAGAAGATGCCAATGGTTCGTTGATCTCAAGAGAAAAATCGTGGACAATTCTTATTGTTATCTGCCTCTCTTGTGCAATCTACCAAATCCTTTTTAATAAGTAATAACCAACAATAATAATAAAAAATTAAATAAAAAACGCTGATCAGTTAAAAGTCCTTCGACCTGATATTTGACGTCCCTTTGATTACTCCAACTGTGGATAACTCTCGCATGACTTTAGTTAAACAAATACTGCTGTGACACGCAAACTTTTATTAACTGGAATTGCTGAAACACTGTTACACTGCACAGCTGGATCCTAACAGTTGCTGGCTAATTAGTGTAGCGATCCTGAACCCTTGCTCAGAGCCCTGGGTCTTTCCGTGACCTAGTAACTTTGCTGCCTTTGCCATGGGAGACTGGAGTTTTGAATCGCGCCGCGGTCAGAAGCAACCTAGGGCTGTTACATTGGTGTCAGCCGTGCACAAGATGAGCTGTTACTGCTGGGAGAGGGCAGTGCAGCAACCCTGAAGCCTTATAGTTATTTTGGGTAACGTGGTATAGTACATATGTTACACAATAAAACAAACTTTGCTTTTTGAAATGTGTTCTGCATACATATGTATAAGTTATTTTTGTAGGGGAAGATAGATACTTACACATTTCCGAAATGACACCCCTAAAAAAACACACAAAAAAACAATTTATTTCATTCAGCCACATTAATTACTTATACAAGTTAATTCATTATTTAATTAATTACTAAGCACCTTAATAATAAAAAGTTATTTTTAGGACTAGAATTTGGTATTCATTTGAAGGGTAGAAATTCCCAATGTTCACATTCAAATTCTAAAATACATCTTTATTTTCACCTTTAGGACATACATGGCTCAGAACAACTAAAAAATAAGAAACCGGTCAGTACTTTCTCAGCCTCTCCTGTTTGACTGCTTTACGGTTAATTTCTTTGCAATTCCTTTGAATCGCTGTCTTTTCTCTGTCTTCTGTAAGAACGCGAGACTTCCTGAAAGCACGCTAATGGAGTCATGGTATGCTGGTAAGAAAGTGTGCCACATAATGCCGATGTCATTGTGTGAAACTGCGTTAGCGTGTCAGTTTCCGGGGAAGGTGTATCGGTGTGAAAGTGTGTCAGTGTGCTTATGGGTAGCAGTGTGTCAGTGTGCCAGCACTAATACTCACCCCAGTATTCCAGCAGCCCCTTCAGCCTCTGACACTGGTACCACTTCAATGAGCTCGCCATGGCAACAACGAGCAGCAGTACACATACAAAGACCAGTGACCAGTGGTATGGTTGGTGGTAATGTTGCGTGGGAATTTGGACCGCTTCAGTGTAGATGTTGGCATTGTGCAGAGGACCAGTGGGTACAGAAGACGACACCAGGTCTTGGGGTAGAAGACATACCATGAATACAAATGTAAAGGGGATAGAGAATACGAGAAAATGAAATGAGCAATGGGGGTCTATTGGCCTATATCTATCAACAAAGTGTGATATAGCCGTGCCGTACAGATCACTCTATTCAGTGAAATGAGGCAAATTTGTATTGTATGACAGTCATCTAGTGGGAAAATTAGGTATTGCAATTGCTCATATTTACATTGTTGCTATAGTTGTGCAATTTGTACCATGAACGAACCAGTAAAAAAACGCGTCTCTAATGCACATTAAATGTATTTTTTTTGCATATCCTTTCCATAGAGGTGAAATCACACATAAGCACACACAAATGAGTGAATACCCATGTAAGCACACACAAAGGAGTGAATACCCATGTAAGCACACACAAAAGAGTGAATACCCATGTAAGCACACACAAAAGAGTGAATACCCATGTAAGCACACACAAGAGTGAATACCCATGTAAGCACACACAAGAGTGAATACCCATGTAAGCACACACAAAGGAGTGAATACCCATGTAAGCACACACAAAAGAGTGAATACCCATG
>JAOVYW010000108.1:5561369-5580880 GCA_025775045.1 Hiodon tergisus
AGGACCTCTTGGTGGTTGACAGCCAGGTGGCACAGGTTAGGACCTCTTGGTGGTTGACAGCCAGGTGGCGTGGGGCGAGGAGCGAGGCTAATCCTCAATCACTCATCAGTGACTTCCCTTTCCCTGCTCCATGTCATCACTGGTTAACGGGGCTGTCAGGGGCCAGTCGCTTCATCAGAGAAGAAAACAAGGCAGCCATTCTTCCTCTAATTCCTCGCTACAGATAATGAATACAATTTAAACTGGCCTAACACCGAGTTAACGCTTGAGACTGTAGTTTTGTATTTTAGCAGAACCCCTGAATGTCATACGCACCCGAGTGTAGTCCAAGTAAAGAACGGACCGCTATCTTGCTGAAGGATGAGTAATCCCTGAAGGCCTACAGGCATTTCGAAAGAGAAGACCCAGTGACAATTGCTTGTCGTTGCTGACGAAGCAACGCGTAGGGTGGTGGACAGTAAACAGTATGAACTCCAAGATGAATTTCGATTGGCAATTTGACAGCGTATTGAATTTCCCTGTTCTGGGTAATATTGTCACCCGATTCAATTCAATTCCGGCTCAGTCAAAATCGCACTGATCTTGATTCAACTGCCATAAAATCTGTTCCTGAGAATTGAACTTGAATAAAACAGTGCAGTTATACTCCTAAGCTAGGTACCCAAATCAGTATATATCTAGCCGTATAATAGTAATAACAATAATAACAATAGTAATAATAATGCAATCTGGGTCACAAATGTGTGTTTTTTCCAGAGCAATAACATGCATAATGATGTGATGTCACACCACCCTGCTCAATAGCCTGAACTAGAAATATCTTTAACGACCCCCCCACGTGGAATCCCTGCTAATAGGTGGCTGGCAGAGACAGCCCCTAATTACAGATCACCACAGCATGCGAATCTGTCAACAGACTGGGTTCATTTGTGCTCTTTAATCAGTCTCTGTCACATGAAAGAATACCGAGAACGAAGAGGATTATGCTCAAATGACATTTTTTTTAAATCTATTTGACACACTTTGAGGTGTTGATGGGTTTTGAAGGCATGACACATCAGTTTGAGAAGCCACTTTAAACATTCATATTTATAATTAATTACGAGTACTTAATAAAGGGCAGAACGCTATACCTCAAATGCTACCGGGTAAAATTAGCTGTATCAAAGCAACAAATAAAACGACCTTGTTGATGAGCGAAAGAACAGTGAGCCCCTACAGATTGGAACCTGTGACGTCAGTCATCCTTCCCCCTCTGCAGGAATCACAGTCCGGACCGTGTTCATCCCGCCGCCTCCGTCAGACATGGGGACATCAGCGCTGGCCTGCGACCACACGAAAAGGACCCAAACCAGCAGGGTGGAGGAAACCTGGCTCGCACCCAGGCCCAGCGTCGCAGGAGAGTCGCAGGGCGAGACGGAGGAGGAGAAGGCCAAGCGTCTCCTCTACTGCTCCCTCTGCAAGGTGTCCGTCAACTCCGCCTCTCAACTGGAGGCTCACAGCAGCGGTGAGAAGTTTAACAGGTCCTGTGACATATCATGACCAGCCACAGGAGGGTGGTATTGGGCACAACGGGTCAGAGAAACCCCCCCAACGCTTAGTGGTGTCTAAACCCCGCCCCCCCACCCAACACTCCCCGTGATCCCTACAGCCCCACATCGTCTGGAAATAAAAACCTTCTGAATCTGTCCACAGCATCACTTTTTCCCTCCGCACACCATGAAAAGGACAGGTGATTAGGGTGCCTTTAAATCAGTTTTAAGCCTCTCTGTGATTAACAGCATGTTTTTCATAGCTTTTCTTCCCAGGCAAATTGTAGGAAATAGAGTCAGAGAGAAACAGAAGCTGGGTCTATGAAAGCTATGAAAAGGTGGATATTTTTAACCCATAACGCCTCCACCTATCACCCACCAGGTACTAAGCACAAGACAATGTTACAAGCCAAGAGTGGATGCGGGGCAATCAAGTCCTTCCCAAGGCTGGGACTCAGAGGCAAGCCAGCGGCGGCCACGGCGGTGGCCACGGGTTTGCAGAACAAAACGTTCCACTGTGAGCCCTGCAACGTGCACGTGAACTCAGAGACGCAGCTCAAACAGGTGAACAGGAAGGCGATAGCGCGAAGGATGGCCAACCATTTCCCCCTAGATAGTCGGATTTTCCGCCTTTAAATGAACTCCAACTGAAACGTAATGCATTATGTCACGCTGCTAACTGGCAGCATAGAACACAAACAAGAAACTGGGGTCAGGCATACGCGACGAAATACAAGTAAAAAGACTAATTTAATGACAAACACTCAAGTAAAAAGACGAATTTAATGACAAACACTCAAGGAAAAAGACGAATTTAATGACAAACACTCAAGTAAAAAGACGAATTTAATGACAAACACTCAAGTAAAACGACGAATTTAATGACAAATACTCAAGTAAAAAGACGAATTTAATGACAAACACTCAAGGAAAAAGACGAATTTAATGACAAACACTCAAGTAAAAAGACGAATTTAATGACAACCACTCAAGTAAAAAGACGAATTTAATGACAAACACTCAAGTGAAAAGACGTATTTAATGACAAACACTCAAGTGAAAAGACGTATTTAATGACAAACACTCAAGTAAAAAGACGTATTTAATGACAAACACTAAAGGGAAAGAAGGGGGATAATTAACTATGTTGACATTGAATACGGGATGGCTAAAGGTTACAATAGACGTGATCAAATCTGATGAACCAAGCTATGTACGGCTCGTAAATACTCACTCGTTCTATGATAAACATATCCCTGGGGCGATTTATTTGTTTATTCCATTTGTTAGGAACAGTTACAGATACACTTTGCAAATGAATTATGTTTAAGTACAAGATGTTCAAATTATTTAAGTGAATTTTTTTTTTTTAAGCCTCTCAAATTCATATATAGGACTTTACCTTGTGAAATCTGGTTAGCACTGACCACAATTTCAGTTGTAGGCCATGATCTGCATTAGGAAACTAAGAATGAGCATCTCCACGTTGATGTAAAAGATGAACTTGCTCTTATGCAACAGATAAAACTGTGAAAGATAAAACTTTCCGTATTTTAAGAAATCAAGGAAATCAAAGGTACATCATACATGTATACATTATCGCATATGATTCTATGAAACTACAAGTTCAGTTTTTAATATTTAAATACGGGTACTGAATAGTATTAAAATACGACAGGATGATTTTAATGGTGGCACTCTCCCTCAGTTTTGAGTTGGACTCCTATTTCCCCTGCAGCATATCAGCAGCAGAAGACACAAGGACAGAGTGATGGGCAAACCCCCAAAACCCAAATACAGTCCCTACATCAAGAGCCAAAGAGTACCAAGCACCACGTCTGTGAGTCTCAGCTGAAGTTCTGTGGCTAACGCGTTGTTAAACACAGTCGAGCAGTTCCCTCGGTCTTGCTGAAGCTGTTCCATCATTCCCTGGATTACAACACTAATGCGCTTTTAGACAGGACTGATCTAGCCAAACTCTGTCTCACGTTTGTTGCACTTGGCGTTCAGCTAAATAGGTAATGAACTGCAGGGTGAACATAGACTTCGCAGATTTGAAAGTTTCTCCCCGGAGAACACAGAGGGGCCTCGGAATTTCACATCCAAATGGAATGGAATAGAAAATCTGAATAGAATTGGCAGATCAGAATGTAATTTGAATAAACAGAATACTTTCTATATTTCTGCTTTGTATGAAAAGCATTATGAGGCCCTTTGAAGGTGTAAAGCTGTGTCTGGGGGTTACGAATACTGTTGGCTGTATGACTAACACTAACTCTCCTCAGGACCGGAGGGATAATTGTGTTCTTGTGTTTGATCTGCAGGTAAAGTCATTGCTGGAGAAGGACTTGGGGCCACCTCTCACAGTCAGTATTTTGCCCACCCACCTTGCGGCAGTGGCGGGTGCCAGAGCGACACCGTTGCCCCAGTTCGCACTCCGCTCCAACCCCGTCGCGTCCCTCTTTCAGGGTCAGCCCTTTCCTGCGGCTCTGCTCGGGTCTGGCCTGGGGCCCATTCGGACGTCTCCTGCCCCAGTACTGTATGCTTCCTACTGATGCCGACTCCCTTCTGTCTAAGGCGCCAATGAAATCGGAGGCCGGATCCATCGTGGAATCTCACCGGCCAGAGCCTATCATGCTCACGGACAGAGCCTATCATGCTATTTCAGAGCTGTGATGTCTCCTCCAATCGCATCTCGGCGTCTTATCGCGGATGCAATCATTTAAATGCAAAACCAGGGAACTATGCAGTGATATTTCCTCATAACTCAAGTGGCCGAAGCGATAGGCAGGATCATAAATGATTATAAGGAACTAAACTAGTTTAAAGGTGTTTCAAAACTTGCCCATTCTCGAATTATTATTACTAGATTGAGTTATTATAACAGTAATTATAACAAGATTAGATTTAGATTTAAAAAAAATTTGTGTTGTTTCCCACCCCTGTTAGATGTCTTCAGCGCATTACAAGAATAAAGTATTGCTGGAAATGATTAAGGATTAAGCATTGGGGGAATCATCCTTCATTGTGTGAATCAGCGTTCCATTTCAATTACGCTTTCAATGCTTTTCTGTATTATTTTTCTGAGTATGGGTATTTCCCCATTCTTTCCTCTATTTATGCATATCTTTCTGTTTCCTGTCTGTCTGTGTATGTGCATGTGTGTGTGTGTGTGTGTGTGTGTGTGTGTGTGTGTGTGTGTGTGTGTGAAAGGAGTGAGATAAAAAAGAATCTCAGCCAATGTTTAACTAACACTTCTAATGACCTCATTAAGCACCACAGGGACAGAGACCAAGACCTGTCTTTGCTAGTCTCTTCATGTGCTCAGCTCAAGAGGAATACATTTTCAACAACAAGATTAACATTGTTCATGTCTTTATAAATTCTGGCAATGTATTGATGCCTTACAGATATTCTTACTAGCATTTTCTCACAGGGGTCTATTGAGATTTTTATCAAGTAAAAGAACTGTCTCTGATCTCATCATATCATCCAATTGGTGTATGTTGTATGCTGATTGGAGTGACCAACATTCAATTTATTTAGCCTCCTCAAAAGTTAATATAAAGTCTGCAATATAGAAAACACACAAGCACAGTCACTGGCAATCCACAGACCCACGGATGTTAACTAAAAAACCCAGCAGGGTTTGCGTCTATCAATTCTGATTAGAGAAGCTTCCCTGGAGTGAGCAAAAAGACGAAATAAATAAGTTAAATTAAATTAAAATAAGAAAAAGCAGTCAATGCGAGGACTGAGTTTGGCCAGTACACTTCTGCTTATTTAATTATTCATCTATTTCCCATAATTGAATGTCAACATAACAGATTACTCTCTGCTTCTGTAGCTTACCATATCTCCCGTAGCACGGTATTTTATCCTGGAGTACTCCCCTTTGTGGGTTGAAAGTTTGTTTTTTTTCTGAGAATTTGCGATAAGTGGTTTAGTTTAGCTATATCTCAGTGTGCACTGTTCTGTTGAGCTACGGCCTCCAGAGGAAAAGGATTTTTATCGCCTACCGGGTTCACATTATCATTGAACTGCATTCGGTGTGAGGTCGGAGTCGGAACTAAAGCAACGCTTTTCAGAAGATGTGAAGATATGCACTTATATGCATATAAGATGTGTCTTTAAATCCACATTCGAGAACCGTTCAGCTACTTTTTAGTCACCTGTATACAAACACTCATACGGTAGAAAAACAGACGTTATAAACAATATTAAATACAAAAGCTGTATACATCCACAGAGGAGTTTTTACAATGACGGGTCTGCGCGGGTTTTATAACTGACCCCGCAGGTTCGAATCCCGTTGCTCGGTCGTGCATTGCGGTGAAGCGCAATTGGCAGAGCGCCGTCCAGGCTGAATTTGGTGGGAATTGCCATGGCTACTAGTCTGCCTCCTCCTCTCAGTATCCTGGGCAGTGTCAGCGAGAGGGCCGTGCCTCTCCTCCAATCTGCACTGGATCTCTGGTCTCAGTCTGCAGGCTATGGTCTCAGAGACAGACACGAAGGGTTGGAGGAGGCTAAGCCCAGTTCTTCCTAGTGACGGGCCAAGACGGATTAGCACAATTTGTGATCACAAATTGAGGACAACATTTTAAAAATGATTGCTGATTTTCATAGTATTGATTTTCACTCATTTCCTCTTGGCTTGTGACCACCCATAACAGATGTATAGCGTGTAGACCTGATATTAACACTTTCCTCCTGCGTCTTCTCCCAGTTTCTATTGGACCGGTAACCAACATTAACTTAATGACACATAAAACGCAGTTCCCACAGCCAAGGAAAGTCATTTTCAACTGCTGCCATTCCAAAACCAATAGTGCCTGCAGTCACTGAAGAAATTTTGTTTAATGGTCTCATCAGAGCCATCTTACTCCCGTTAATTTCCTGGAGCGATGGTCATGAACATCTGCCTGTAAAAAGCAGGATTTATTATTAAAATTCTGCAGCCAGAAAATCCTCAACCTTTCATAAAAGCAGCTGTTGCTTAATTGGCATCTCAGAGCCAAACTTACATTTTCGTAAGTAAAGTAAAATAAATAACATTGGAAAGGATTTAGACGCACAGCAGTTAATTCGGTATCGAAATGGTAATGAAATTAAATGGCCTCAAAAACAAACACGCTACGCGATTTGTGATAAATTACTCTGCAATCGCCACGCATTCCGTGTTTGTGAAGTCAAATAGTTTGATTGGCAGCGTGCTGATGGGGTAGTGATTGTAATAATGTTCCGTAGTAAGAACCTGAGGGAATTAAAATCCCGAGACTGGATGAGAGAGTTCCCCCAGCATTGCTGTAAATAGAATTATATATTTGCACACTCCCAAATACTTGAGGCATAGAAATGGCCAAACTACTGCAAAATATTCGAATGAAGTACGCCCACAATTTTCAGGTTCTTTCCTTCACATGCTACTTAAATGGCAATCAAGTTTCCATTTATTGAAATTAAATATATTTAAGATTAATTACAGCACAGCCCCTGAGAATAATTTTTTTACCATTCCGCATTCTGTCATTGACACATTCTGAGGGACTGTGGTATTGTGTGTGAAACACCAATCTGCCAAAATAATTTCTGAAATGCGGGGAGCTTCCATCGGAAATTAAACTGAAAGCTTCCAAGTTATCCGAATCAATGACTTCAGAAACGTTCCTGTACATCTAAAGAAGGTGACTCCTTGCCTTCATAATCAGTAAAACTCTGTTGAGAGTCTTTTGGGAATCCAAGCTCTGTTTGCCACAACGCACAATGAATATTACTACTGAGTGCAGGGCCGTAAATGTAATACGTTTTGCGGGAGACATTTCATATAAAAAATATAAATAAAATAAAAATGTGCAGATTTGGCAGATTTGGTCCCACCCAGTGTTGACGTCTCTGACTGAGTGCACAGTGTTCAGTGCTCAGTGTTCAGTGCTCAGTGTTCAGTGCTCAGTGCTCGGTTATATTTCTGTGGTTGCATGCATTTTAGCTGTGCCCCAGGCAGCTCAGATAGTTCTGATGAGATCAGCACATATTTTATTTTTCGTCTCGGGAGAGCGAGGGGCATTTGCCATTTGGCGTTAATTTCGTGCCAATGATTTTTTTTTATTTTTTATTTTTTATAGCTGCAGAGTTTTATAGCTCACAAAACTCTAATAGCAAGCATTAATTTGTTCAAACAAAGTTAATGGTGTATAAATATTAAAACGCTATTGCTGTTTTCACTGATCTGCATGCAGCATTGTGGGCCTAATGCTGACGCCATTCTAGGCACTGTGAGTCTGGGGAAAGGATCCAGCTTAGAACAAGCTTGGGGTAAAATGCAAACATTGCCCAACACTGCACAAACTGGAAGTCAATCGCAGTGCCCTCTCGCTACGTATACTTTAAAAATTTGGATGCAATAACCATTTCACAACAACGGCAGCAAACAGACGAATCTTCGCATCGAGAACGGCAATGAAGTTTTACGATTGAATTTACAACAAAAGTTGTGCTAAGATGAACAGTAGCTATCCAATATATTGGACTTTTCCACATTGTGTTACAACATAGAATCAAAATGGACTGAATTCTGAAGTAAGTTTTCTGCACACGCAATGTCAAAGTGGCCTACGAATTCTCCTAAATTAACTACAAATGTAAAACGGAAAATATATAGCAAATGAGTATTAAATTAAAAGCAATTAAAGCCACGTGCCTGTGTGTCTCCATCAGCCACTCAAGAACATCATCTTTCGATTGTTTTTTTGTCACTACAGTGTGTCTTTAGCTTTATGTTAAGACATTGTCCTGCTGGAAGATGCTACCACCACCATGCTTCTCATCAGGGATGGTGAACTCAGGGTGATGGCCAAACACGGCACTTAGAACCGAAGCAGAAAGCTTGCTGTATTTTTGGTCCCGTCAGACTTCTTCCACTCGGTCTCAGAATCTCCCAGGAAAAGGAAATTTGATGCAAGTGTTTTTAATTCAACAATGACTTTCTAATTTCCACTCTCCTGTTCAGCCCAGGGTTGTGTCTCCCATCTCAGCCGTGGAAAACTGCTTCTCCTTTGTCATTGGCCCATTAGTGGTCTCCCCGACTAGTGCCCGTCTCACCTGGATACTCATTTTATGAACATGGTCAGTTGTCACAGATTCAAAGCTGTACCATATTCTCTTCGTTTCTTCATAATGGACTTTACTGTGCTCCAGGGGATATTCAGTGGCTTGGAAATATTCTAATATCCGCCCTCTGATTGGTGCTTTTAAAGACCCTTCTTGCGGATTTGCTTCGTTCCGTCGTCTTTATGATGTATCTTTCGTTGGGAAATGCACTAACCAACAGTGTGACTACCCAGAGGTGTGTTTAACTTTGAATCATGTGACACATCTTAACTGCACACAGGTGGACTCCATTTAACCCGCTATTTGATGTCTGAAGACAACTGGTTGCACCAGGTTGCTTGTTTAGGTACGTCACAGCCAAGCGGGGGAATACTTTTGCAATCAATAGTTTTTCTGCTTTATATTTGTAATTAATTTAGAACAATTTCGTGAACGTTTTCCACTTTGACAGTATGAAGTTTATTTGTGTTGACCCAAGGGGGGGTGAAACTTTGTATAGCCCCCGTATGTGCTGTGCACGTTCGAAAATTAAACCACCCTGTCTGGTTAATGTTTACCATGGTGGGCGATGCATTGTGACCACAGGGCTTGGTTTGGTCATTATTAGACAAAAAGACTGTCGCACAGACTCTAATTACCTGCAACAACAACTAGTTTTAAGGCAATGCCCGGATCGACCTCTCGTGTGTTATAGATGATCTCTCTATTAATTGCTGTATCGATTCTTCATCCCAGTTCTGAGGTCGTTTGTTTGGTAAAGTGGCTTGTCAGACATCTGTCCAATAAGTGGAATGGGTCTTGATAAACAAACGGCTTTTTGCATGGCGAGCCCGTTTATTGGCAGTTGGTAATGGCCAGTGACGTTTGCAAGCATGCAATGCTCACGGTATACTGCGCAAACACAGCAGAAACTAGGAATCAGGAAGCAGGGTCATTGTTGTACCGTGTACACGCATCTGCCCCTTCTCCTCGGTGATACAAAGATAGAACGTCAAACAGACATGATGGCACCCTAAGAGATATACTGCAGAAACAACTAGACTTTTATTTTTATTTTTATAACAAAAGGCTTTTACTGGAATATAGTTCAGCCTATGTTTACATCACTCTAAAACCACAGCTATGTAGATAGCGAAGAGGGTAGTGGTAGGCAGACAATTATGGTAACAATCAGATATTTTCCATTGTCCATGCAATATAGCATGACATTATACAGTCTGTATAGATATATATTTCAGAAAACAACAGTGGTAATGATGATTAGCCGAAACGGTTATATTTAAAGTATGGTGAAAAGTATGGACATATTGTGAAAGATATTGCCTTTTGGGGGGTCACAATAAAACCAGTTTCAGCTCATAAATATGATAAAATGTTTTTGCTTAACATTTTGGTGAAAGCGGCGAGGTGGGTAAACGCACCTTACGCACAGCCACAGCCGACAGCTCTCTAATGACATGAATGACCCACTTAATGACATTTTGTCATCTTCTGCACAAGGAAAACGCTGGGCTAGTCCGTGTATTCTCCATCCCGTGCATAACGACATGCGAGCGCACGTGATCGTCCAAAAAACCTTTTCCAGCTGTTCATATTAAAAAAGAATCAAGACTGGAGCGTTGGAGTGTGGTTCCCTACAAAAATCGAGCTTGTCCTTATACTGGGGAAAATATTCAATACTCTTGAGCGTGAAGCCAGCCATTTGTGAATTTCCTTTCTCATCTCGTTTGAATGTTGGTCTTGTATATTTCAGACGCTGCCAGAGCCCCTTGATGGTTTAATGAACTGAGACTCCGAGCGGGGGACTTCCAAAGCAATCTCTTAAAGATTAAAGAGCCAGTTCTTACAGGAGCTTTTCAGCTCCGGTGCTGAATGGGCAAACCCCATCCCTAGCGTTAGACTACCGGTGCGGCAACATTCTCTGGGCGTTACTCGACCCATAACACTTTAGCCTTTTCAACAATGACTGTAGTAATCTAATACATTTCTTCTGCAAGAAAAAAATCTGAGCAAATGACACTCGGGTTTCTAGTTCTCAACTGGAGGAAAAAAGAGAATATTTACATACAGCATCTTCCTAATAATTACATATCGGGGTGCAATGATATGCTCTATTTTGCCACTGATCTGGATTGGTCAGAGATTAGGATTGTTTCAGTATGCCGAGACTGAATTTATACTCCTGTCTATCATTGTTCTTATGCCTGCATATCTAAGCAGTTCCATAAAAAATACTGCGAGAATTCAGTACCATTATCTCAGAATTATTTTCAGGCTTAGACCCGAAGAGATGATGATCCCCTTTAAGACGAGGACATCTAGTCATCACAGGCATAGAGCCTGCAGGTCTGTCTACAGGTATTATGTCTACACAAATCTATTTCTTCTTTCAAATACTTTCCTTTGAGGGCGAACCGCATTTTCAATGCCTTGGAAGATTATCACTTTAAAGAATATCAGAAGCTACTTCAGCATATCACTTCAGCGATGCACGCTCCTACTTTTGACGTGATACATTTAGTCTTTACAATGACTTAAAAGATTCAATTGAATTAAAATAAATGTATAATTTAAATTGTCGGTAGAATTGATTTTTCTCTGGATGACCTCCCATACAGTATCATTATGTATCAGCAATTGTTTCCTGCAAGGCACCAAATAAATAAGTAAAAGAAAAACTGTTGGAGGGTAAATAAGGACTAATTAATTGCATCACTGTTCGAAGTAGAAGTATAAAATGTTTACCCATACAATTATAGCCAAGTTTTTAAAACTAGTTTTTGGACACCATCACTTCAATATCATTTCATTTAAACTCAGGCTAAGTCGGAAGGCTCCAGAAACATAAGTATTAGTTTTCTAAATATTTTCTATAGAACCTCACCATCCAAACGCTCACAAAAAAATACATATTTTCCCACAGACTTCTGCATTCATTGACAGCCAGTGAGAAAGTAAGTACGTGGGGTCCCCTGGTGGTAAAATAAGGTTACGGCCATTATTCTGGTCTGCTGGTCTCTCCGTGAGTTTGCAGCTGTGACTGATCCAACATAAAGCACAGCACAGAATCCCATCAGACCCAAAGGCGACTTTATCTGGATAGCAACGAGAAATGTTTCTTTCTTTTTTAATGCACAGAAAATGCACAAGTTTATACTTGACATTAGTTATAAAAAAATTACACAAAACCGCAGCAATGCACTGACGCATTCTAGCAGCAGTAAAGATTACAATCGCACGGTGCAGTCAACCCCATCTTGCACGCCCCATAGTTGTTTTTAACTAGGAAAGGAAACCAAGCGCAGAATCAATGTGAGAATTTTCTTTAAAACTCATTAAGCGGATTCTGCCTGTCTAGAGCAGAAGAATAGTCTGTGGAGAGTTTGATGGGTACTACCTGGAACAGGGGGTCAATCTTATTTCCTGCCCTTAATGGTGTTCCAAACTTTATCTTTAGCTCCCTAAATCCTTGCAGCAAATACTGACAAAGCTGTCATCAGAGGTCACAACCAAGAAAGTACTACCCATTGATCAAGTCCTGAGGCAGGATAAACATGATTTTTTGCACTTAGAAACATTCCAGCGATTTTTGAAAGCCTTATGATTGAATTACTTGATGTTATCTCTGATTGGTTAACTTGGATGTCCTCCTGGTAAATCCCGCACAAAATGAAAAGATTGAATTACATTTTTGTGAAGGATTCTCCCTCAATTAAAACCTCCCCCATCAATCCAGAGTATCCAAACTTTAACCATACTATACGTTAACTTGGTCTGATTCAGGTTTTAATAATGAATAAGCAAAACAGCCAGCCCCCATGTTTAATCCTGAACTATAATGGGACATTAACACGGACTCAGTGTGAGTCAATGACTCTGCCTGTGGACCACAAGTACGATCAGTCTCTGTGCAGGAAGAAGTACCAGTGCTTGGAGATCGTGTCGAAAACAGCTTTCCGGTTTTCCAAAACAAAACTAACAGATAAAACAGCTTTCCGGTTTTCCAAAACAAAACTAACAGCTAAAACAGCTTTCCAGTTTTCCAAAACAAAACAAACAGATAAAACAGCTTCATTTGAAAACAAATCATGATAAAAACAGAATCAAATAAAAACACCGTCTTAATCACAGGATCTCCACAATAGTCACCTGCACCCAAATATCGACCAATATATAAATATAGACTTCAATAATATGTCATACCTACTAAACATGAAAAAAATATCGACTTTTATAAATTGCGTTGCAATTGAAATGAAGTGTACACCAACTCTATTCTGCTCTGAAATGTGTTTCTGTATGAGAAATATTTGTAAACATTTTTGGGATTAATTTTTGTGAAACAAAAGTGTGTTCCTCACTTGCAGTTCACACAATGGAACTGTGACAGTTAACAAAATACTCAGTTCATAAAAGAAACACAGAACGTAAGTATGTATACATATATGACAGGCAACATGCATGCAGTCTTGTGCAAGTAGGGGAAAAGCTTCCGTCTGACCAAGGACCATAGCACCTCGAATCCAAAGGAGCGGAAGCGAATTGTGAAATCGTGGGGGATCCATCAGTGGGAACAAACAGCACAGGCTTGTGGAGGGCTTGGTCACCACGGAGATTGCAGGCTCAAAAGGTCGGTCATCCCTGCGCCATACGCGGTATCCTTTTTCCTCGGATCCATCCTTCCAGCTGCTCGTGCTGTGGGACGTACTGGACGAGCAAGCAGTGACCTCCATTGCCCAGAACCTCATCCCATCCCACCCGAAGTCATATGCCACGCATACGGACCACGGACTTCCAGAGTTCAGTCTCCCGTTACTACGGAGATGAAATCGCTGGGCTGCAGGGCTCGTTTGGGAACGAGGAAGCAGAAACTGAACCTTTAACGCACGTCAGAGTGCACGGGCAGAAGCGAGAACTGAGAGAGCTTTAAAGACATACTATGAGCAATCGGGTGTAGAAAAATTGCGGAAACTGCTGTTGTGTTGGGTTCAAGGGAAAACTCACGGTGTCACTGTGGTAATACTTGAAGGGTTACATGTTATATATGCAGAGAATGTGTCAAATCAAGCCTAAAAGACAGCATTTCGAAACTTGAAAGCATGCCTCAAATATTTGAGGCCTACTTATGTCTCTTTCAACACAATCCAATAAATGTTCACTTTAAAACTTTCTTTATTTTGAAATAGACAGAATTGGAAAATTTCTGTGTATACTTATCCGTAAACTAATGTCCAAAGGTTAAAATGGATAATTCCTTATCTTGTCAAAGGTGTTACATTAAGTACAACAATTGCACAATTCTGTTGTTAAACAGTGACCACCAGCTGTTTTATGGGTTCAGAAACCCATCATGTTTTAACAATAGAAATAAATCAAATATGGTACACTTCAGTTTTAGAAGGTTTAAAAGTCAATCGTATTACTACAATGATTAAATGCTGGAAAAAGTAAAGCACAGTCTATTGAAAAAATGCAAGTTAATTTGTTAACATAGATTTATAAGGACCACCACTAATTATAATTTAAAACAATGGGAAACTCCAAACCCATATTACTGGTTACTGTACATTTTGTTTGAGGGTCGCTGGATACCGCCCAAGCAAAAATCAGTTCTCCAAAAAAAGTAGACTACATTGAGACACCCTATTTACAATATATTATTAAGGCCTATTCCTGTTGGGAATGATGGACTATTTATTTGTCATTAGTGCAAAACAAGAGTACTAATTTATCCTTCCCCCCGCCCCCTCAAACAAATTGAGGGTGAGATCAATTCGATTGTTCTACTTTTTAGTGAAAAGGCTGGAGAGGACTGGTCAGGACATGTGTGCGCTAAAATGGTACGTGTCACGCCGACCAAAACAATTCAAAAGAAGAAAAGCAAAATGTTTGCTCACTCCCCAACTATAACCCCACCTGGCAGTGGAAGTCTGGCAATTGTACCAGAACATCGTAGGGTAGTGGTCTGAGCAGCAGAGAAGAGGAATGCTTTTTAGTAAAGTGTCTCTGCAGACAACAGTCATTGCATCAATACTGTAAACCATTGCAAAATTCTGCTAAAGAAGCCATTTGCTGGCACATTGACCTAGGGCCATGAGTGTGAAAACTTACGTTGTTATTATTAATATATTTTATTGTTATGTAATGAATACATTAAAAATGAACGAGTTGGATCTAATACTATTTACTATTCCAATAATAACTTTCCATAAAGGTCAACCTTTCTACTTAGTCCTCTACAATGTCTTCTCAATTCCTTCATTTCTGTTGGATATGGGCCCCACCCCTGAATAAGGTTTAAACTTTTTTTTATGCCTCGAAGCGATACACTCTTTTCATAATTCTTCAAATAAAAGGAGAATCTGTAGTGAACTGGAGCTTGTGGAGTCTTTAACCAATCCGGGGAATGATTTTTGGAGGTGGAGTCCCTAGTCCAGGTGTTATTCTGGGTTAGGAAGAGCCTGGTATGCATGACAGGTGGGCGGGGCTGGGGGCGGGGCTAGTTACTGCAGCAGGAACTCTTGCTAGGCTGGGCTGCCTCAGTTAGGTCCACCCCCCTGTTCTGCCCACTGCTCGTTCCAGACACATGGGGCTCACTTTTGGGCAATCTCTTTGCTGCAAAATAAAAATAGATATCAATAATCTGTATATAGTCATTTGTTTTGTCAGTCAATCCTCTTTTTATATGTATTTAAATCCAGTCCAACAATGGTACTGGCAAAAAGAAACAGGGGGGGGGGGGTTGTGGGGACACTGTCCGGTCAGTTATTTATGAGTTTCCAACCTTCCAAATAACATCTTACCTTAATGTTGCAATAACACAAAGAAACTGCCCCTGCAATCCCCTTTTAATTATAATAGTATATTTTTTTTAAAGGAGAGTTGATTAAAACATTTCCCACAATTAGGATTTAATTCAATCCTTAGAAATGAATTTAGTTCTAATAATATTCTGTTCACATAAAAATCATACCTATTGCCATGAATATTTCATTCACATTCACTGAAGACTTTGCTGACGTTTCCATAAACAGCAAGCTGTTGTCATCAGCGTATGACTGTGCATCCTGCAAAATAAATGAGTGAGTGTTGACTTGGAACAAGGCAGATGTCGCCTTCACGGCGACCGATTGTCCGTTAAAACACGAAGTCAAAAAGCGATCCGCTTTATCCACTAAAAAAAAAAAGCAACAAAATCTGAAGCAATTAAAATTGTGAACATGGAAACTAACCTGAAAGCCAACAGCCCTCTTATTAGCAAGGTCGGCCTTGTTCCCAGACAAAGCTATGACAATATTGGGACTGGCTTGTCTCTGAAGTTCCTTTATCCAGTTTTTCGCTCGTGCAAATGACTCCTGGAAGAGCAGAAAGGTATTATACAGAAGTAAACATTGACATTAAACATTAAAGTGCTAAACACTTTCTAGGAATTTCACTGACCATGAAAGCAGCGGAGTGGAACAGGGAAACCTAAATTATACTAATGATCAAGCCAAAAAAGACTGCAAACATCTATTAAATTTCACTTTCCGATATGCCACTTTTGACCATCGGTAATGAAACGGAGATTTAAACCAAATGATTGCAAGCCGTCTACATCAATAAACAACGAGACAAAATCAGCTTCTGATGTCAAAGAATAAATTGAGACACCCACATCTTTACTATCTGGGATAAGAATACAAAGCTCAAAATTTTCATTTAATTACTTGAGTTAAGCAGAAAGCTTTTACTAAGGGAGGATCTCTCTGTGGATCATTCCTTTAACCTCTGTGCTCCATTGCTCATGACTGACTGGGGGTATTATTGCATCGTGACTCACTTCATTTGTGATGTCATACACCACAATGGCGGCCTGCGCACCTCTGTAGTACATGGGTGCAAGACTGTGGTAACGTTCTTGTCCGGCTGTGTCCCAGATCTCAAACTTCACCGTTGTATCATCCAAACATACCGTCTGGGTCAGGAAGGCAGCTAGGTTCAACACAGAGATAACAGCCATCTATGATTCTGCGGTGTACAAATGAGTCCCAGATCACTTGTACCCGTGGACGAAGAACAGCTTTGTGTGATATGTCGAATGTCAGCAATGTACATCACATTGGAGAAGAGGGTCTGCTAAAATGATGCGCGCACACGCAACCAAAAATTCACCCTTGCCTAAATTGGTTACTAGACGTTAAAGACAGAAGATCTTTTAAAAGAATTTAGTCTCAACGGGTTAAGGTGCTTGGCCAAAGCACAGACTCAGCTCAACAAGATGTATTTCCAAGGTCTGAATCTGGTCGGTTGATTCCAAATAAATATATTACAAAAAGCTTCAAATATTAGCTTCTGATGAACAAAAAGCTAATATAATAGCATACATAGTTGCTTACCTCCTATTGTGCTCTCTTGAAACTCGTGGAACTGGCCCTTGACGAAACGGAGTACAAGACTAGATTTCCCCACGGCAGACTCTCCCAGGAGAACTAATTTGAATTGACATATTTTGGTGCCAGCATTTGATCCATTGGGTCGAGTAGCTCCACCCCGATTAGCCATTACTACAAACCCAGTCTACCTCTCCGGTCTAAGAAGGGATTCGTGAATGGTCGCTCCCGGGACTGCAACGAAACGGACCACACACAAATGAGCACATTCTTTGAAAAACACTGTCCTGTGTCCTATGCGCTGCAATTTTTTGGATATCAACGTAGCCAAATTATCCTGCAGCAATGTCATTAGGGAGGAGCATAAATTCATTCAATGTTGGGCACACAAAGGCAAATTGGTCACAGGTATTGCCTATGAATATAGGGACCTACAACACTAGACAAGCGGACTTGCCGTCTGGCAAAATAAAACATTTGCCCTTAAAACCTTGAAAAATAACTAGATTTGCTATGCGTTAGTTTAATTTATAACTTTTAAATAGGTGTTAACTTGTGCAAATTATTATGCTAAATTTACATTAAACATATGCCACATATTTGGTTTAAGAAAAAAATGCATACTACAGATTTGGCTTCATGAGGGGAAAAAGTAACTAAAATCATCCCTACTGAAATCCTGAAAGACAGCACAAAATAAATCCACGCAAGAAGTGTGCAGTGGTTAGCACGCCTTACTGACTTGCAATATTCTGTCCTTTCCATCATTCTGTTGTATACTTGGTGGGAAAACGGCTAAATTCATTTGGTCCAAATGGCTTTGATGGTGCAGATCCTTTTAACAAATCCCTTACCGTGCAATAATACTTTTTACCAATAAATACGCTGCCGAGGCTACAAACGTGCATTCAGAGGTTTTCAAATTTCTTCTCATTCCCACGTTCCATGGTCCTAACTACACCTATACCAAGCAGCGCAGATGAGTACTAGAATGGACAAATTCCAGTTCTCACTTCAATATCCTCTTGCCTATGATATCCGAATCCAGGCCAGCTGTTGCAATATACTCCGCATGGAGTAAACCTGTACCGGGACCAGACCCTTAACGTATACTACCTGTGCACCAACGACAGGAGCTGGACCTCATAAACCAAAACTGTATACTCATTAATGTGACCCGTGGCACTTAGGGATACAGAAATCCTTCAACAAAGAAACGTTGTTGCCCATATAGAGAGAATAGAGGGAATTGTTGGAAAACTCATATAATTGCCATAGCATTCTGTTCCTTCAAATACTTGTCACGTAGGTGGAAGGTGGGCGAATCAAAATTCCCCTAGAATTTTCAACCCCCTAGAGCCAACACAGAAAACATACAACACGTTCACCGCACCCAAAGCACGCCGAGATCAACTATCATGTTTATGCATTTTCCCTGAACTAAATTTACAGAGCAACTAGATTACAACAACTGATCCCATGCAAAGATACAAAACCAAACCAGATGACAAACATTCTTACGCAATATTTACAAAGGCGACTACTTAATGTTACTTTAAAACGCGCCACCACCAGAAATAGCCCTAGCTGTTGGAATTTTATTATTTAAGAAATGAATTCTAGCCAATCTGCTCGAGATTTGGAGCTGATACGATCACGAAAGACTCAATCAATTACTACTACGTTATCAAAACAATCAAGTATGCAACTACTATTTAGCTACCAAAACAATTAAGTACGCACCTACTATTTAGCTACAATTGCTAAAGTTAAATTGCTAAATCGCTTTCTGTTTAACTAAGTTTGGTCTAGACATTGATCTGTTGCAGTGTAAAGGACTTACAAGGCCTACCAAGTTGCATGGATGTTACAATCACTCTTCGATTATATTTATGTCAAATTAGTTGTTTCATTACCAATCAATTTCTCCATTACCTGAAAGCAAACAACTCTCACTCTTTAATATGCAGGCTGGTTTGTTGGAACTACGCGGTGAACAACGACGAGCTAAGAACATTTTAAGTCAACTACTACTAATAATAATGTTCGTCTATGAGGATTGTTTTAAAACACATTTAGCTAGCTTTCAGTCAAAAGTCTCTGTCGTTGATCTTAAACAAAATACAACTAGCTAACGTGTAACAAATAACTTATTGACAGGCTATGCTGTAAGACCACTTGCTAGCTTCCGACACGAATCGTTATCTTGTTAAATCATTATTTTGTAAAATCATTCAATTCTTGTCATTTAGAAAATCATAAAAGGGATCTTCCCAACTGTGGCCTAACGCGTTATTTGCGGCTGCTCTGCTCAGAACTAACCTATGAATACCATGTACGAACATTTGCTAGCTCGTTAGTAGCTTTACCTGGTGGCCAGGGGAAAATTGCGTTCACGGATTTCCAGTAGTGACACTTGTCTGACAAATATTGATACTTGAGTTGAACAAATATTTTCACTAAAGCTTGTCACTGCTTCTCTTCTTTACACGCAACTTCC
>JAOVYW010000108.1:5582287-5600675 GCA_025775045.1 Hiodon tergisus
ATCATATAGCATAAGCATAATCATATTTTTGTAACACTTAGCAACAGACATTAGGTTTAACTATTATTTTTCCAACAACAAGGCTTCCATTTTAGATAATAGAATCCTTCCAAATATAGATAAATCCCTCTGTTACCATATATTCAAAATCATTTTACTCTTCTTCAAAATATGTTCAGTGTTAGCTTTCACTCTAACTCAATTCCTTAGAAAAAGTAATCCCCAGATATTTGACTTCATTCTTAGCTGGTATGCCTTGAATAGATGTTAAAGGGTGATCATGTATTTCCACCAATTCACATTTGTTCACATTCAGGTAAAGCCCTGAGGCTTTTTAGGAGGAGATAACCTTATAATCTAGTAAATCTAAAACTAATCTGACCTTGTGTCCTTTGAGGAAGCCAGATTGAGATTCACTAATAACTTGCGTCATACCATCTTTTAATCTGTTGGCAATGATATGGGCAAATAATTTGTAATCTACATTAGGTAATGTTATGGGTCTGAGGTTCTCTATATGTTTTTTTTAATCCTTTCCAGATTTGGGGATGAGAGTTATTAGCCTTTGTTTCATAGTAGGCATAAAAACCTTATTTGTAAAACATTCCTGAATGGCATAAAATAAGTCCTTTATATCTTCCCAGAAGTATTTATAAAAATTTTAAGATCTTTGAAGTGCATCTTGTCTTGGAGCCTTTCCTAATGAAATTCATTTGACTGCATTATCCAGGTCCCACGTTTCAATGTCAGAATCACATAGCTCCATAAAATATTTATTGATAGTAGGCATGTGAATTTTTATGTTCTCCAAAAGGGCAACGGAAGCCCCTCTTCTACCCATTTGGCTCTGGATCTTACAAAGGCTCTATGAGCTCTCCTCAGATACAGTTCATCCAATTTAGATTGAAGATTTATAAATGTAGTCCTATCTGTCTCTGACATTGGTGCCTTTTTACAACATTCATCAACGTCTGAATTTAAGCAATTTAAGCACCCGTTCCCTTATTTCTTTACTTCTTTGTTTCCCAAATTGAATTGAATTTTGCCTAACCTTAAACTTAAAAAATCTGTTGCTGTAACTCCCTATTGTTGAATCAAATTTGATCTCTAACAATAAATCCTTAAATTCAGACACTTTGGTTGGGCTAGCAATCATAGCACAGTTTTGCTTTAGCTGCGTGCTAAGATCTTCTAGTGTCTTTTCTTGAGAATCAAATCTCGCAGCTAATGTATTAATCGCTGCAAGTATAGTGGAGTTTGATACTTCATCCTCGTTTGATCTTACCAATTTTTGAACATGAGTCACTTTAGATGGGGTGGAAGGAAGTGACTCACATGTATCTTCCAAATGTATTTTATCACCGCAGGTGTTATGGGTGTCCATCGGATCCAACTTGGCATAGCCGAGTTCCACTTCTCGGGAAAGTGAAGAAGCTTGACTAAGCTCTGACAGGGACATTTTATTGTTGTTTACTTTACTATAAATGCTTATAACATCGAAGATACAACTTCAGTGGGGAAGTGTAACCACAAAAAAGTATTTAGAGGAAATTTGTAGAGAGTGTCTCCAGTACAACCGCTCTGTCCGCCATCTTGCTGACTCCCGGAGAGCGCGACCTCCAGTGATCAGATTTGAATGAATGCGTCGCAGTGAAATATATATTATCCTGGTGAGGGTCGCGGGGATGCCGATCTCGGCAGGCATAGGGCGCAAGGCAGGGAGACACCCAGGACAGGACGCCAGCCCATTGCTGGGCAACACACACACACACACACACACACACACACACACACACACACACACACACACACACACACACACACACACACACAAAATACATCAAATAAACAAATATAACTATTATGACCATACCAGTGATATTCAGCAAGACGTTTAGGACTCCAGAAAGGACGTATGTTCCCTTTTAAGGAACAGATTTTCTTGATTCCACCGTTTGTCTCAAGTGTTAGCACACAAGGTATTAATGTATCTCCTAAACATACTATTGAAGCATGTATTTACATAGGCGATAATTAGATCATTAGACTAAAGCATAGGTGGAGATGTGGACATATTCAAGATTTTGAAACAATCCAGAAAAGACTGAGCGGTCACACACAGGGAAAGATGTAACACCAAAACTGTTTGATGCAATGATTATATTTAAATAAATGTATCCAACAGGGAGGACTGCTGATTAACCCAACACCAAAGACCGCAGAAACTGCAAAACCTACAGGAAGCTAACTATTACTCCATGCAGAAAGCTCCACTTGGGAGGTCTCATGATCAGAGTCCTGGACGGCCAGCTGGTCTGGACATTGACAAAACCACATTTGGTGTGAAATGCCTCCAATGTAAGCGCAGGAAAAACTTCACTGGATTTTAAAATATTAATAGCATAGTTGAACATTGTTCAGAAAGGCATGCTCCTGTAGCAACCTAGCATTTGCATTTATTTTCCCTTCTGTGTGCAGCTGTGAATGCTGGTGAGATCATCAACCCACCAAAGAGCACAGAGCAAGTAGAGAAAGAGGCCCAGGATGTTCATCTGTTGTACATCCGATCTCACAACTCCTATTTTGTGGGTACGGGAGTTCCACACACGGGATTGTAATTATTCTGTGCTATCCTGCAGTTTTTATGAGGGTCTAGAATCATGAACAGGGTAATACGATTAGGACACAGTCCATTGCTGTCATGTTATCTTGTACTTGTAATTTGCACTTAATTTGATAAATCTCAATACTAAATAACAAATAAGATATCCTTAGCCAAAATACATTTTTCACCAAAGAAATTTACAATAAATTCACACAACCTATGCTGCATATTGTTTCCCTTTTTGGCAAGACCAAAAAAGTTATAAAGATTTTTCTCTCCCCAGGTGAACGTGTCAATTGGAAATACAACTGTAGTCAATTTGAGACGAATAGCCGGTTTGGAATTTCCACTCCACACTATAACGATGGACGGAGAGTCGCCCAGTCTCTCTGCTGGATGCAAGTGTTTATTTCAGCTTAAACTACAAACCACTCACCAATGATGAATACCCGTATTTCGTCACTGCGAAGCTTTTGCAATACATTTAATGCATTTGTAAATACGTTATGTAATTGCTCCACAATGAATCTTTACAGTACAGACTGTAATAAGGCTTGCTTCATAACATTGACTGAATTGTTTAACTGCAGAGGAACGGCAAACTTTTGAGGTCACATGATGTAGGTTTATAAATTACTGCAATTTTCCTCCCAGGCAAAATGATGGTAAACTCGTTTTCAAGCGATGTGATGACTTCAGAGAGCGGACACAACCTCAGATCGGAAATGTGCATGACCCGTAAGTTGGCAGCCACATTTCAAAAATGGATCAGTACTCATCAGTGGATCGCACTCAACCCTTCCCAACTTTCTGGTCATATATCCGGCGGTCCCTGGGCCATGATGCCGTTCTTTGCCGTTATAAACCCCTTGTTGTTGATTTTCTATGAGTAACAATTAGCAGTTAAACGCCTAAACTAGAGCACGTTTGCACGTCGCTCTGGATAAGAGTGACTAAAAATGTAAATGCAAAATGTACATTGAACAAAGAATGAATCTCCGGTCACAGCAATTTTAAAAAGCAGTCTATTGTCCTTTTTTATAGAATTGCGGAAACTCTCAATGTTCCAAAAGGACACACGTTTGGAATTTTGATGCACCCTGATACATTTGGTGAGTGAATACTTGTCTGTAAATGCAGTGTCTATGAGCCATAGAAGAAGTACCATTGATAATGGTCACAAATGTATTTCAATTTAAGAAGCCTCCTGGTTCAGAAAAAGACGTGTCTGAAAACGTCCCATATTATAATATCAATAGCAGTGCTAAATGTTTTTTTTTTTTTTACTGTTAAGTGTCTCATCAGATTTGTCATCACATTCCTTTAATGTGTGCTAACTAACTACCTAAGGGTAACTACCTAAGGGTAACTAACCAATCGCTCAGTTGCCAGTTGTAGGAGTGCATTATAACTATGCGGTTCACGTTTTGACTTAAGATCGATATTAGAACTTTATTATGAAACCTCAGTGTAGGGAAGATTTCTGTTTCATTCTGGATCCTCTCTCCTGCATTTAACCCCCCCGGAGGAATACCTGATGGGGACCGACAGACAGCGAGCCCTTGTCACTGCTGTGCGACTGCACCTTAAGAAGGCCAACTTTCTCAACTTCAGCTCACTACTTCAGGCTTTTAGACACTATGACAGGGTAACCCACAGTCTACACTCCCATTTTATGGCCTACACTACAATAATCTGCCATGAACTTCTGGGCCAGTCTGTTCTGTAAAGACAAGAGAATTAATCCTGCACAAGACTTAATTAACGGAAGAACTCATTTTTGTCAATTTAATTAAGTCAGGCCAAATCATAACATTACCAATTACTAGATCCAATTTTGTTAAATGATCATTTGGTAATACTTGATGTTATGAATACTTGATGCTATTAGTCCTCTGAACAGTGGGCAGAAAGGCCAGGGGATGATTGACAAGGAGGACTTGCAGGATGTATGTCGCCAGTTTAACCTTGACCTCAGCTCCCTGGTCCTGACCCGCCTGATGGACTACTGTGATGTCGGATTAACTTAATGACGGATTAACTTCCTAGAGTTTGCTAATTTCCTTAACTGGGAGGACAAGATGCCAGCCAGTAAACTGGAGGAGCAGATTCTCACCAGAGGTTAAAAACGATTGCTTTTAAAAAGTTCTGCCAATTCAAATAGTGGTACTCTATCTTTTAAGTGCCCCCCAGAAATGTCTAATGGTGCTTTTCCACCACTGAGTTTCATCCTTAATTTTTAATTTATTTTAGCAATGTTTTTGTTTGTTTTAATTTTGATCCCATAACTTAGGACATAGGTGTAGAACGGCCCCTGTCCAAGTGCAAAGAACTGAAATCGAGAATCCTGATGGAGGGAATCCAGAGGTGGTCTGCTCACCTCTGATTAAACCAGAGGATTTGGAAGAGGTGGATAAGTGCAGTGTCCTGAAAACTCCCAGAACATTGGCCCGACCCAAAACCGTCCCAGACCGATTCGTCACGTCTTCATCCCTGATCCGGGCCGTTGTAGGCAGCCCTTCTACTGCCAGTGAGTCACATATGGGATGGGTATACGCAAATACAGGATGGGTATCCTCCAAATAATTTAACCAGTTACATTATAGACCACCAACGATCCTTGACAAAAACAAACAAAGAGTTGAGATCTGTGGGTTATAGCCTAAATTTTTCACTACTTCACTACTACCCTTCTGCAATCTGTAACAGATAATTTACTCCTTTTATCTTCCCTGACTGGTGATTTTCCTAGATTTCCATACATATGGGATCCCCTCCGTTCGCACGGATCTGCCAGCCCCACGCGTCAAGCGCATCAGTGACAGGAGAAACTATGGTGATGAATCTGCAGCATACGGCCTTCTCTACCCCACATTATACCCCCTGAGGGGAGTCCACGAGGAGCACCTCTTCACCTCACGGACCAAAGAGGAGGTACTTGTCCCACGCTTAAATCCGTAAAAGCCGAAAGTTTAAAGGGAAGTCTCTTTTAAGTCTTTGTTTCTTCTGACGGTCCCAATTTCTTTCTTTTTCTTTTAGATTGCTGAGATATTCCTCAGTGTAGGGGTGAATGTTACTGAGGAAATGGAAGCAGTTTGAGGAAGCATGGAAGTTGGCTTCCATGAGACATCCTCGGGGAAGTCTGCGTGGAGACTTCAGGAACGCTTTAACAGAAACGCAGGCAAATTTACTATCATGTTAATTTAATATTTATTCATGGGCTTTAAAAATGTTTTTCAACTTCTTCCGATAAAACCTGAGAATGGCATAGCTTTATGAGTGACGACTTCTTTCAAATAAGCTTTAAAAACATTGGTTTACTGTTAGAGGAATGTTAATTTACCTATAAAGATTCAATATAAATTAGATGCAATTATGGTCTGAAACTATGACCTAAGTGGTGTTTTCAGCAGTTACACCTGGGCTGTGCTGCAAATCCACTGGAAAAAGTTCTGGGAGATTATATCCATTTACATGTTATGCCCCACCACCTGCTTTGTGTAGAGCTATTGTGTTATGCTATTTGAATTTTCTTCAAGCAGACTTTACCCATTAAGTATTTCATTTAATCTCTCTTCCAGTTCATGCTTAAGGGATCGGCGAGGACAAATGGAATAATCTTTCATTCTGCAAAAATTATTAATGACAAATAAACGCTTATTTAGGTGTTAATGCGTAGCAAAGGAAATAACCATTTAAAATTAATTAAAACATAATTGGAAATATAAGTAATATATAATTGGATTTTTAGAAAAAAGCTAATTAAAATAATGATTAATGGGGTGTGTTCATTTTCACATGCCTTATTCTTTTTAATTAGATGTATCTGCTGTGTTTTCCTGACCCTGATACATAATGAGGATAGACAAGTAATGAGGCGTCAGCTGACAGGAAATGGTAACGCAACCCCTTTAATACCCTTTTCCGAGTTAATACAGTTCCAATCCTATTCAGCAATTTGTACGTAAGGAGCATCCTGCTGTAATGGTTCTGCCTCTGCGTCGAGAGAGACTAAAACGCTGAAATAGATTTCCTATTGACTCACTGGTGCATCTGGTCATAAGGAAACAAAAGCCTTCTATGGGATCCCACCCCACAATTACTTTCCATTTAGTTCAATCTGAACTGATTCTTTCCCAATTTGGCACACCTAAATAACGGTCAGTCAGCTTGTTTATAGTATCCGCTCAACGGATGTCAGGGATTTTCACTTCGTCTTGGCCATGCGTGTCTTCATTTTTGTCACTTTGACCAAAACGTTTTTTTTGGTTTGAAGAATGGAAAGGAATCGGTCTTCTTTACGGCGTCCTCCAGTTGACTGCGCACAGCAATCTTTAAAGAGTCTTTACAACAGCTAGAAAAAGCCAAACTGTAAACCAGTTTGAGAGTTCTCTCACAGCAAATGACTTCACACCATTTATTTCAATCTTTTAGCACCCGCTGATCAGAAAAATGGCAAACTATACCAACACACAGGATAAAAGCTATAAATGTAACAAGTCAGAATCACTTTAAACCAAGCTGCTAACTTGGGGATGCCACACAATGTAATGTGTTGTGGAAGTGAAGCGTTTGCATTGACTCATCACAGCTCACCCCAGGATACACAAATCTCATTTACAGAGGGCCCCATTTCTACGATCATTTACTTTGATGCATAACGTGGTGGTAAGTCTAACTGTTTCCGTTGATATACACAACCGTAAAACACAATGTGTGATATACACAGAAACACGACCAGCACAAATAATTGAAACTCTTCCCTCAGCACTGGCATTTGATGCATACTTAGTCCTACTGAGGACTTAGACAAGATTTAAGCACATATTTACGGCATAAGTCTATTAATCAGCTTCTTAACATGAATCTTTAAAAGCTTAATTAAATCTGTAGCTTTTGAGAAACTAATCACATTACACTCACCAGCAGCCCTCTGACACACACACAACGCACAGATATCTCTTTCAGAGAGGTGTCAGCCTGTCATGGTAATTACTCGCCATATGTCATTGGAGACAGAAGTTTGAGCACCATACACAGATAAACCATGGCAAAAGCATGGGCTAATCCACGCCAAAGCCCCCTGCATTGAGACTCTGGTGGATTAATCTGCAGTGTACTGTCAGTTCTTTTTATTTTACCCATTATTTCCTTCCATTATGTTACCATTACCACTGAGCTCCAATACGACACTTTGGCATTTTAAACGTGCTAATATGCTAATGCTGTGTTTTTGTTATAATAATCCGGGTCCAAACTCTTTTGCATGATAATATTGGAAACTGAAACTTGAGACGATGTTTTACAGATTGAATTAATATGAATTTACGAATACCTCCCAATGATACAGAGCTAATCATTTTATTTATTTATTTATTTTTTAAACGGTTTAGAACTGCGATAAATGTAGAGGGTGTGAAAACTTGTAAAATTAAATATCACATGGAAAGCTGAATGAATGAGTTTAAAAGATGCCCAGTATTTGAATCACTGCCGTTGGGTCCAAATGTTTATTGCTTCGTAATTTCCTGTTGGTTTCTGTCCCACTCATTTCTAAATTATAAAAAATGAAATTGATTAGAACATCAACCTGCTGATGTATGACAAGACTTCAAAAGGAGAGCTAAACGTCTACCATCTGTCCTTTTCTTCGCGTTCATAGTTTGAGAATAATTTTATTTTATACGTTGCTCTGATATGACTACAGATTCGACATGTCCGACTTTTAAAAAACCCACTGATCATGCAAGCCGGTATCCTCGTTTAATGAACTGTAGATTAATCAATTTTACACCTCAACAGCTTCGTAGATCATTAATAACCTCACATCAAAACTGCGTCAAATCTGTCCCACTCCAATGAATGCTGGTATTAAAGAATGATTATCACGAACAGACGAAGCTCCTCCATTTCATGCATTTGAAAACGCTCTCCGCACAATACTAAAAGGAGAAGGTAAACAAGGTAACGTTCGGTGGGCAGGATTACACGCGGCTGTACGCCTGCCCTCTGTACCAGGCTTCAAGGAATTACTTTGTTCTTCTAAAGAAACGTGTAAGAGCCCAACGTGGTGTTTAATTTTTATGAACAGTATCCTTCCCTGTGAGACTTTCTGATTTATGATGTCCCTCTTAGCCCATGGAGCATTTGGGCTTGCTTACCACAGGAATGTGGTGGTAGCCCAAGCATGGGATTTTATGACAGCAAAATGAGCACATGAAGAAAACAAAGGGTGGAATTCACTATATGGCACCTCCAAGCATTCATTTTAAGGTGAGTCTCAAGCTTACCCTACTGGCGCTCACCACAGCTAAATAGCACTTCCCCTGCCCCCAGGGACGGGACTCTGGACATGTGGCTGCAAGATCATAAATAGGAAGTGCTCAATGTAATTACACTCCAGAGAGAAAAGTGGGAGGAGTTCAATTTCTTAACCTTGTCACCTCCAGGATAACGGGCACTCTAACCACACAGCAGCAGAAGCTTGCCTATTGGCTCATCCTTGACACTCACTACCCATTTGTTTTTTTGGAAGGATTCTAATATGGAAACTCTGCAATTGGAAATTAATTGAGCTTAATGCTGACAGGCTTTACTAAATCACTTCACTAATCCCATTGCTAACAGAGGTGTCCATGTGAATCATTGGTGCAAACACACCCTCTTTCTGTTTCTCCCGTACCAACGTCTATGCTGTTACTTTAGAGACATTAATGCCAGCTTAATAAATATTAGCCTGCTCCTCAAGACAAACCTAAACTGGGTTTTAGAGAGAAAGGGAGTTGTTAAGCTGCAATAATAATTCTAATTATCAGAGGATTTCATGATTTATCTGAAAAGGATATTACCACACAAAAAAACGTGCTTTGTTATATATATATATATATATATATATATATATATATATAACTCAATACCATATGTTCAGTGACCTGTTACCAGTCATTAACAGACCATTTGGCTCTTTAGTTCCTCCTGGTAAACAAGAAAACTGAATTTGAGATTAGACTTTGCCTGCAGATGTGGTTAAGATGTCAACCACCTCTGACTGAGGAGCTTCTCCTTAATTGCTTGAGCTATCCAGCTGAATAAAAATGTAACTGTAAAAACTGTAAAACTGTCAGTCAGAGCTTCCTGGATAAGAGCATCTACAAAATAACTGAATAACAATTTAAAAATGTTATGACGATACTATAAAAACTACAAAAAGAATACAAATTGATTGCAACTGACGATTGCGTGTTGACTATTTTGTGAATTAATGTTACTCTGATCTTGTTTTTGTGAACTGAATGTGTAGTTTGGCTATAATGCTCCCTCCCTTTAGCCTACAGATTTCTGCCACCCAGACTGTGAGTAACTCTACTGCCCCCTGCTGCTGAAATTGAGCCATGTACTAGTGTCACCTCCTGCTCATTTGGCGTCTTTTGATTTTATTCTGGTTTGAAACCGTTGACATCAATTTAACTAATATTGTAGTTCACTGCGCTTTCATTTCCTCAATGGAAACTGATTGAAGAATGGAAACTGCCCTTCATCAGCACGCGCAGCAGTTTGGGGGAATGCTATACAGTCCCTGAATTTATCATTAAAACATTGGCTTCCACTACATTTAGTTTTATTTTAAGAGTCTTTATTTAAACATCCAAGTGATAATATTTATTACTTAACGCTGAAAAAAATCACCCAGATTTAATAGGCACCATGTACCCCTAGCTACATTGTTCACGACCAAGCTTGCTTAACGCATAACACGTAAAATATCACTTAAAATAGCCAAGTAGCATCCAAAAGGCTGTTAAAGGGGGCTTGTTGTGTGTATACACCTAAATACGCTACAAATATCCATGATGGGAAACATTATAACAACACATAACAAATAATAACAACAGCATACACAAAAAAAAACGTTCCGTGGAGGTTGAGAAAAGATCTTCTGTGGCCGGAAGAACAGAGAGGCACTTTTTGGACCCAAAACTAGGATGGAGCCGTTTAATTAGCTCGGAGAAGGTAGCCATAACACAGAATATTTCACTCTGTAACGTTTGAAGGGATTTAATGTAATCCTGAATACCCTCAGTAAAATTTTTAAATAACCAACAGATTTACGACGATTTATAGGGGTAAATGGGGGCGAGTTCAAAATCCAAGCAATGACTCATTCAAATAAATTAAAATTGCCTATATATATATACACACACACACGTTTATAGAAATAATAGTAATATAGTTGGCTATCAGTTTTCACATGGCCCAACAGTGCAAACACAGCGTCTTACCGTTTAACCAACTGATTACCATTTTTGGTAAAACTTTATGCTTTAGCATACGATTATGCATGCAACATGTTGCCGTCATGTGACAAATGAACATTTACGCAAAAATTTTTTTTAAAGTTGATTGTATGCAGGAGTGTGAAACTGTCCTCTATTTTGAATACAATGAGGTTAAACCATAAAATACGAATCCTACCTTTTGGGCCACCTATTATTAAACCACTAGGATTTCCCAGTTGACAATACACCCTTATAGCACTTTCACTCTAATAGCGCCCCTTAATATATTTATCAAACAGCAGGTCACCTGACACCCTGGAGGGTGGGTTTTACATGTACTGAGGTACCGTATTTCTCAGCCATCTGGATATTGGGTGTTCCAATTATGATTTTGGTTCAGGCTGTTGAGTCGCCAACAGATAATATTTTCCATCCGATGGAGATTTACGGTCACGTTCGGTCACGATCGATGTCCCATCATTCCAGCCGTTTCCAGTGCCAGATGCTGGTCACGGTCCACTCGGACTCGGGGCCCTCTGTTAAGTTCTTCTGGAACCTGGACACAAAGGAGGTTTTGTCAGCTCCACGCTCTCGGATAAGCACACTGATCCGTTAACACGCCATAAAGCAAAAACTGGACTTGCAGCGAAAACATATTCATGTGCGAAATATTGGGCCTGAACTTATGCCAGGTCTGGTTCAGCTCCTCCACTGAATTAAATGAGTGCGAGTAAAATAAAAGAGAAAAGGGAGAGAGAGAGGGGGGGGGGCAGGTTGGAGAGAGGAGAGAGGTGTACACCTCAACATTACTATGGGATGCTACTAATCTGAAGCCTGACTCCATAGCCATTAAATCACTGGAGAGAGAGAGAGAGAGAGAGAGGCGACTGGTCTGCCAGTGAAAGAACAACCAGTGTGTCGGGGATACACCAGCCTGTGTCAGCAGTGTCAGGCTAACGCGAATGACGTTACGTATGATTATTGATAATGAAAGAAAAGATTATTCTTTTATTGTACATGTAGATCAAGACATCATAGCTACAGGTGACTACAGTACACTTCCACACATCCTATTCTATTAAACAACATTATTATTTTAGTTTTTGAAGTTAAGATTTCACTATGTATTGCTTGTGGCTTTGAAATTTTACCGTTACCTTTTTTTAAGTTCAGTGCGCCTGGATAAAACGCTAAACCAGGCCAGCCACACCACTGCTGGAAGTAGTGTGCACACTTGTGTAATCAAGTGCCATGGAAAGACGTATCAAAATATGGAAGTGAGCGATAAGCAAATTAATGCAAATCACCAACAGCGCAATAAAGGGAAATACCCCCATTACCATCGATGGTATTCCTCTGCTTCAGTCCGGGAGCGCCGAATTAGTGAACGCGCCTGACTTTGTCCAGTTCTGGATGGGACTGTTCGGAGATTGTTCCCACTTTTAAACCGAAGACAATGGGAAGGGGTTCTCAAGTTAGCGAGTGGTAGAATCACCGTGACAGCCGCATGCTTGGGGCCCAAATCCAGAGAAGATTTAGGTTCTGAGCCTCGCCCAGTGTGTTTGCCTCCGTGGCTTTGAAAGTGGATCTGTCACTACCCTTTAGGTCCACTGGGAACTGGGTGGGCGATTCACCTTGAATGAAGGAACTAGTCTATCACCGTCGATAAAACTTTTTTTAAATGTACATAGCCCATATAAAACCTTGTGAATTTAGCACGGTCTATGCCAATATGGTGCACACACTTACTCATAGAGAGCCGTGATAATCTTCTTGGGTGGACCGTCTCTTAACTTCGTAGTCATCTTAAAGATCCGATCGCTCTCTGGGTCATTGGGCACATCTGCATTCGACAGGTGCCAGAACCGTACAAGGATGTAGCAAAATTTCCTGCCTGCAAAACAGAGACCGCCAGAATGCCTGGTGATGTCACCACCGGTGCTGAGGGAGACAGGTCTCATTCAGTACCTATGGAAAAAAAATCAGTACCTTTGTTATCAAAGAATACCGATACATCTTCTGGTATCAGAAAAATTATGTCATCCAAAGTGATGGCTAGACTTTGTCTCTGGTCTTCATTAAGAGCTTGGCATTTCCTCTTGACATGTTCTACTGCCTGAAATGTCAGAATGAAGATTGGTTTTACTCATTACTAATTTAGAGAACAACATACGTAAAAACAGAACGTAGGGGACAACATTTTCCTACCAGAACGAAATAAGAAGCGAATGCCACCTTTCTTTAGTATAGCTACACGACAATTCATATTAGTACTTGTTATATAACACAAAGCAATGCAATCACATGTGAAATCAAGTATACCTCACTAGACACCATGCCCCTAAGCTCTTCAAATTTGCCAAGGGATATCAAGGTGGAAACATGGACTAATGCCTTAAATAATAAACAAGAGAAAAAAAAGTCACTGACATAATACACGTTGTACGTATCCTGAAACAATGCATATCAGCAGTAATTGTTGTTGTCGTTGATAGTGTTAGGGGATCATAATACAGATTCATCTCAGCCCGTTACAGCCTGTGTATAATCTAAATCAAAATAAGCAATGTTTTTCAGCCATCACACGAATTCCAAACCACAACGTCTGAAATATTCAGCGACACAAACCAACGAAGCGGGCAACTCTGAGAGCGAGAAAGAAACAACATTCAGCGGTAAAATACCTGCTTTACTCCGTTGTCAAATTCCAAAGCTGAAATATTAAAGTCGAAATAAAGTTTAATTAAAAACAAAACAACTGTATTTCTTATCCAAGCGACCGGATCAGGGGTTCCCACCACTGCGATGCCCGGATGATTTGAACTCTTGGAGTCCTTGTCGCTTCCGGTACTGAAATGCCTGTATTTCTGACCTGTAGGAAACGAATTATGTTGTTTGAAATTAAATAAAGCTTGCTTCGTGAGGGGACCGAGGGAAACCATCTGAAGACCCATTAGCCGGGACTGCCTTACAATTAAGTGTTTCCACGAACAGGCCACGGATGTCCGAGCTGCTATCCCACCAAACTCGCGACATGCAACAGCAAAGGTGAACCGCTGCATCGTGGAATTATCCTATATGTTGCATGCGTCGTGTGTAAAAGTCACATGTATTTTATATTTTATAGTTTAAATATGTGAACGCACAGCTCTCGAATTATTCTTCTGCTTACTTTATGCAACTCTCCTACTAAGCGCCGACAATACTTGCATAACACGAAATGTTGGTTCATTTAGACTATCGCCCGGTAGAGGGAAGCATACTTCTGTATGCGGTAGCTACTCTGTGGGTATTTGGCTGTATTGAAACAGGTTATAGAGAAAATAGCGCAGATGTGACTAAAAATACACAATTTTACCGTTAGTTTTATTACAAGAAACAACCCATTACAATTGTTATTAAACCTGTGAGATCACTGCTTTCTCTTTAACACTAGTTCATTAAGTCACCACTACTCCAACTAACAAACATATTTTAATCGCATCTCATACTAAAGGTAGTTTATTTAATTTGTTATTATTTTTGTATTTCATATTCATATGTATGCGTCCCTGACAGGTTTATGCGATGAATCAAATTCGAATATTTTCATTTAATAATGGCACATCTATTTTCTCCGGTGAAGGGTCTTCGGTTCTTCAGTGAAGCGTTGTTTCCATACGCACAAATGGCCACTGCCGGTAAACCTGTTAAATGAATGTGTCCAAATAACGATAATTCCCTTCATTTTTATCAAGAGGAAAACACTGCCACATATTACACTTGGATCATATATCACTTATGGATTCAAAAATAGACATAGATGGGCCTGATGTAATTTAGTTTGACGAGCACATGTATTAATATATAAATGTAGAGACGTGCATCGATAGAGAAATTGCAGAACTGTAGAATTACTGAATAGTTGAATATATATATATATATGTGTATGTGTGTGTGTGTAATATTTATAACAGTTCTGTCTATATCTGCTAACAGCAAATTTAATGGATGAATAAACTTTTCAAATAGTGAAACTAAGTGCATTATTTGCATCCCATTTTCCAGCCTCTGCATATTCAAATATCTTTGTTTTCAAAACGAATCCCGTTGAATTCACCGCACAGGTGCAGAAATCATTGTTTCTAAAGCGTAAATTTGATCAGTAGACCAAAACATCATTAAAATCACGCTGTTCCTGGTGATTACAGGTCACGAGCGTTTTTGTGTTTGCTTTATATTTTTTTTATTATCTTTTAGTGGTGATGGGGGTAATGATAATGTATTCTGGTCTGAGATATTATTTCCGTGCATGACAAACAGTGAAGAGACACCTGCGTTCGCCCCCGCCCCTTTAAGTTCTGTAACTAATTTTATTGATAAATAATT
Organism: Hiodon tergisus; assembly: GCA_025775045.1. Taxonomy (NCBI): domain Eukaryota; kingdom Metazoa; phylum Chordata; class Actinopteri; order Hiodontiformes; family Hiodontidae; genus Hiodon; species Hiodon tergisus. Next base: position 5,597,537 of record JAOVYW010000108.1, read on the forward strand.
GCTACCACTGCATTTGATTATTGAAATTTCGTTCAGATATGGAAACCTTTCTAAGATGTATTATAGTAATTACCACTGTCAGTTTGAAACGCTTTTACATCTGGGGATTGAATGGAGCAGAATAATAAAATCTAATGCTGCACTGATTCCACCACGATTTCAATTAGTTGCTCTTCTTTTCGGAAATAATGTTGGCTTCATAATTTATGCAAAAAAGCGATAAATAGACGTGGTCTGCTTTTAGTTAACTATTTTCTTAATAGTGGCATTTAAAGTGGCGTAATAAGATGTAGATGTTAGTCTCCAAACTTTTGGAATTGGGTCAATAAAAACGTAGGAACTTATACAAATGCACCAAGAATAACTAAATAAAAAATAATTATATAACTATCAGTGTTAGCACAGATCACTGTGGAATGTATGTAATTAGAATATTATTAATCGTTTAATTATATCGAGATGGTTTTATGTCATGCCAGTTAATTTACAAGGAACAAGGAAAAGGAATCGAAAACACTGACAGGTAAACTCAGAATTGCCTTCAGTTGACCAATAAAAAGACACGCTTTTCATTATATCTTATGCAGGTATTAACCAGCGAGGAATTAGAAATCGTGTGTGTTACTCCTATTTAATGACTGAAATTAATTTAATTTAGGTTTCTGAATGTAATAGGCTAATGTATTGTTAACTTCAATGTTTTTCACCATAACGACGTTTTCTGATATGCACGCATCTAACAGAACTTAACACAAAAATGTAGGTATGCCGGCCTTGCCACATTTCCAAAGCTCGCCACTAGAAAGCACTGTTGTCCACAATTAGGCATTCGCTCTAGAGTCTAAAATAATCAACTTTACTCTTAGGTTCACTACTGGCTGTGGTGCAGTGCGTGTATGGGGCGCCTACGGATGTTAGATTTCCATTATCGATAGCATATTGTCTAGTCTGAACGAAAATGTATTCAAGTAAACATTAAATAATCAATAATAATCAATGTTTGCGGATTATAAAAAATAAAAAAATCCTAGTATAATAACACTACCAATATTTATATTGACACTACAATCACTCATACTACAAATACTCAAATTTACTGAAATTCTTAAATATTTAATTTAGAAATTATGCTCTATTTAAACATGATGAATCAATGTGTTTAAATGAATAACATTTAAGTATTTAGAAGTTTTGGAAAGACTTAGGGTGCACAATAAGTATGTAATTTAACCGTTAACCATGATGTGGAACTTTTCATTTTTAATTCACAATTCAACTTGTCTCCGTTTCTTAGGCACACGGCTCTCTCGTGCTTTAAGTTTGCCTTCGAGTATTCTCGCACGCACAGCCAGATATCAGACTAAACAATTCTGCTGTCCTGATGTGAAACACATGTTTTGTGAACGAGAGTGGGGTCACTTTTGTTCGAACCCTAAGGAGGCTGCCGTCATTTCCTTCTGCCCCGTTACGAATGCACGCTTTAGCCTGTAGACGTGTTGCTCATGTTTACCAGACAAGAAACTTGAAAGAAAGTTGAAGGTATTTAAAAAAAAAAGAAGGAAAAAAACCGCTTAAAATGAGCTAGTGTAACCTAGGCCAGATAGATGTCACTTCCTATAGAACTCGGAGCTTGGTGATGAGGTTTCTGAGGAAAGACTCCTCCCTTTAACTTTGGCGTCGGATAATGAGAGAAATTAGTGCAAATGCTCTAAGTAATAGTTTCTGATTTTTTTTTTCCCCCTGCAAATTATTTTTCAACTTGTTTTTGTATCTGTGCATAAATTAAAAAATCTGCTGAAATTTATTATTCATCTGAGATGTAATTAATATGCAAAATTATGCAAATTAAGATGCAATTAGGCTCCAATTCTCTAGTAGAATTTTCCATTATAATTTAATACAAAGTAACAGAGTAATTGGTGTCACGTGTAATTACGGTTACTCAAGTGTACTTTCAGACGTGCAAATGATGTGCTATATGTTGGCTATCCTATGCAAATGTACCATGTGGTGGTTAAACACTTGGGGAACACCTAAAAGTGTTTTATTAAAAAGAAGGACACATAAAAAATGGGGAGGGTTTAACTGAGATGCTGATATACCAGTTACTCAGGATGTTTTATTTATTTAAACGGGAAATTATTGTATCTGGAAGGTTTTGGAATTGAGTCCACGTGAGTTTATCGTTAAGTACCTCTCGTATATATATACTGTGGTGAATGTCCCTTGTCATTAGACCTGACACCTCCATATCCCTGAATGGCGCAATATATGTTAGAAATGGAAATTTGCTATGCAAAAAAACAACAACAACAAAAAATAAGACATTTTGTTTATATGCAGATATGTTTGGGACACAGAAGTCCCATGGCGCTGGTTAGAAAATGTCCCTAAGAGATTCACTCTTCCTTGGGAGGCAAATTGATTTTAAATTGTTACACGGCTGGTTACAAGGCCCGACAACTTGCTTGCTGGTGTCCTCTCCCAGGCCCACTCTCCCCCTGCTATCTGTCTTGTTCATGATCATCGCTCTGAACAAAGACGTACACCCCCCACCACTCCTCTCCACTGAACTTTCCGCCCCCACCCTGCCTGCCTGCCTGCCTGCCTGCCTGCCTGCCTGCCTGCCTGCCCAACTCTCTCAAAGAACATAATCCTGCAACAAAACCTACACACAAAGGAAACTTGAGCGCAATCCTATAACACACTGCCACAGCACACAATGCCCCCACCCACCAGCCCCCCATTGCAGCCTCTTCATGAGCACTAAATGCCCTGTGGCACAAACCAGCCTTTATCCCTCACTGATTAGCGCCTCCAACAGCTCTCTAGTGCCACCACATGGCTGGCCCCCGCCACTACAGCACCACTCTAAGTTCTTCTTCAACACACTGCGGAAGGCACAGATCACATATTTCTTTTCTTCCTGTGACCCCACGGTGTGCCATTAAATCTGTCCTGGTAAAAAATTCAAAGGGAAACATAAACATTTATACATTCCCAAACACGGTTATTCATTCAGTTGCGTAAGTTCATTTAATTGTGTGCTATCTATATAGGCTGAATCTGGACAGAAATCAAACAAAACTCTTAAGTGGCTGTTTAGCAGCCAGGTAATACCCCCCCCCCCCATTATCAT
>JAOVYW010000108.1:5600775-5612809 GCA_025775045.1 Hiodon tergisus
GTATGTGTAATTTAATAGAAAGACAGAAATAAACTAGTGGTGAGCTGATAAAGAAACATCATTGCACATTCAAAACTGCAATGGAATAATTTAGTTATCTATAATAAAGCGCTTTCATTAATGGGAAGTTAATTTTTTAAATGCCTGTTTATTCTTAGGCCTCTGTCCAAACAAAGGTCGTAGGCCCATGTCCTGTTTGAGACCTAAAGCTGAACCTGGTGCAGAGATACAGCGTCCTTTACATGTCAGGAAACCGCAGGCGTACAATTGTACCGTGCAGAACATTCTCAAGAAGCTGAGTTTCCCTTCGTAAAGAAAATATTACTCAGAGTAACATGACTACAAATCATCCTTGTTTGTTTGCATTTGTTGTTGTTTTTGTTGGTGCTGTTGCTGTGGATTATACTGTGGACATTAAACATTTTAACCTGTACATAAAGAGGGGGAATGGTGTTCTGGATTGGTGTGTGTTTGTGGATACCATATTCAGCTGTATTTTTTTCTACATTCTGTTTTGAAGCAATTAAATAAAAAATGCAGGTCAAGCACTGATACAATCCTGAAACAATATAAAGCTTGAAATCGGGTCCTGTTTGTTCACATTATTTTGTGTTGGTCTCCGTGTTAACCCTGTGGTTTGAGGGATTACATTTGCTGATGGCCCCGCCCACCCCAACCTGATGTTTACATAACACCTGTTTCATCATTGTTTATACATGTACAAGGTATACGTTTTGACAAATGTACACCTAGACCTCCTTTTTAATGGGAGTTTTGGAAAATGTTTATCCAATATTCGTGCGTGGACAGAACAAAGTCATTCACAGCTTTATTCCGTGCTGTTTTCAAGGAAAGTGATTTGTAATATCAATCCAAGTAACCTTGTTAATGCACATTAAAGCTGTCAGACACAGAAACATTAAAACAACACCTACGAGACAGAACATTACAGATAACATAGACATAACATCAAAGATTGATCATTTAGAATTTTTTTTTTTTTTTCAGTGCCGAAACTAAAATGCCATGCATTCTCTCACAGGGAGTAAAGGGAAACTAATGTGTATAATTAATACTATTAAAATTAGACATTAATTAAAGTCAAGTTGATATTGGATAGTGAATTTGTTTTTTTTGGATCCAACTTCCAACTGGTGTCAATGGTATTGCTATCCCTGATCTGCAATTCACTTAGGCTAGCTTATGGTGGGCTTGCAGTCTGACAGCCAGACCAGCTCGCGGCAGAGTGATTACAATTCCAGTGATTACACTGCCCTTTCACATGACTTCCTACACTGGACTTCTCTCAGTGGCTCAATGGCAAGACGCGCGAGTCACTCCTCAGGACAACCGTAGCGACGCTGAAATAAAATCCCGCTGTGTCTGAGAAGTCTGAAAAGTGAAACGCCAGTAAATCTATCCAAAGACTGCACTGACGCACGAATGTTACGTTTCTATACATTAGATCACCACTGGTTAACTGTGTAGGAACTAGGATCTTTCAAAACCTCAGTTGGAAAGGGCAAACTTGGAGCGTCCCATATAAGCACTCTGGGAAGTTTTTACATGTCTAGTGCCACTTTATTTGTCTATTTATTTTTGTACCTGCAAACATAAAAACTGCGCAGAAAATACACGTTCATGTTAATTGTGTTGCGCTGGGCAGTTTATAATGCCTATATAATTATCAAATTAACATTTAAAAGGTAATAGACCACATTAATGTGGAAAATATCTCTAACATTGTGTGCAAGCAATTATTGTTCTTCTTTTCACGGCAACAACCTGTTGATTTGTTTATCCGGAACAATTTCAGGCATACATTTCACATGCCCTTATTACGATATTCTTTTTTGTGCAACGCGTAATTGTCTTAGCTTTGTGCAATATGCGTGTGCTGCTGAGATCATTACTGTCGTATGATGTAGAAGCCTTTAAAAGCAGCAAACCGATTCTGCACAAAATTATATGCTTGTTTGTGTTTTTATTTACACCTGCGTGAGACCCTCATTGTCGTAACTAGGGAGAAAGAAGGCAAGCTGATTGCCCAAATATTCGTTAATTTCTATCCTGACCGGACATTTTTTGCATGGACGAGGCAGGGAAAGCCAAAATATGTGGACGTTGAATTTTAATGTGACTGAAAAGTGAGATTGAATTATTATCAGTTTTGTTATTTGCTTAATTTTTTTAAAATTTATTTAATCAATTCATTTCTCAATAAACATAGTGGATATCGTTGACCAATATTGTAATCCTTATTATGTTCCAGTGGTTTCTATTTATATGATCCTTGTAAATAGTTTGATAACCCATTCAAACCAATATCCAATATACTATTCTCACACATTCTTTCGATGCATTAATGGAATTTTTTTAACAAAAACAATGTGCATGCAAATTTTCATATCATGATTACTGTAAAATCCAAAAAATCTACTATTCCGTCTTGCAAAAGGAGAACTTAATGACTGATTGAACACTTCACCCCTACAACCAGGAATTAATTTTGAGAAACATGAACTCTGTTTTATGACAAACCTTTAATTCGAGATTGGAAAACTGTTGAGCATATTTGAACTACGAATCAAACGTCGTATAGTTTAAAAAAAAAAATAATAATAATAATAACTGATACAGCTACTCTTAAGCTAAATATTTTATAGTCTGGCAAAGACTGTGTTGTGTTACATCACCTATAAATACCTCACTCCCACACATGCATTGCCCTATTATGGTCAGGGTCAGTAGGTGGCAGCAATGTGCTATACATGGGTCATTGTTCTGGACAGCTAAAAGACAAAAGCAGATGCTTAAATTTTGAAAACTTCATTTGTAATGTAGATACACAACTTGTTAATATATCAATATACATCAATCTATTGTAACTGTTCCATTAAACTTGCTGACTAGCAATGAAATATGTTTTAATTTAATAATAAATACCAATAGAATTTCATGAATTTCATTTTATTTTCTCTGATGTGTTTCTGTAAGAGAAAACTATCCAAATGTATCGTCATATGTTTCCAATACTGATATTATGACAGTTACTCTGTATTTAAAAGTAGCAAAACCGTTGGTTGAGCTGTTACGTAGACGCACGTAATTTGTAACTATCCGCTGCTGCTTCCACTAATGGTTTAATTTCGATTGAGTGAGATCCGAGGTCTTGTATTTTCCGCCGCCCAGAGCTTGAATGAAATAAAAACTTTGATGTAATTGACTGTTGATATGCCTAAAAGTTATAATTTTACCTTAAATCGATTAGACAGTTATATCAACATCTAAATTGCACTATGTGCTTGGAAATCGTGAATCAAAACCTTAATCGGACACAAATTCACATTAATTCCGAGACCTACGTGATCATTGCATTACAATTGTATTACATTACAAATGATATTTTTCTAATACTTATTTTTGAGTTAAAAAAATAAGTATCGGGAAAAAATGTGGAGTTTGAGTTAAAAGAAGCCAATAAAAACACGTCGTACCTCCTGTATGTCTTCTGTAATTAATACTCTCCCTCCATTACAGTTTCTTAAATGCCCTGTGTGTAGCAACTGACTTAACTTGAAAGTAATTAGTTGGTGTCCCCTGTGTGTTTATGATGTTGACACCTAACAGGTTTGTTTAGTTGGATTTTAGATTTAACTTACTAATGAACTAAAACAAAACAAAACAAAAAACAACAAAAATTAAAACCTACACTATTATGTCCCTTCGAATTTATAATCAGATTGACAATCACTCTCTTCTTGTTTCCTTTGTTTTATTGGTTTCCTGTTTTGATGTTTCCGACTAAACGATCTGACGTGTACTGTTGTTATGCACATACAATGAAAACATGTTTGTAAAGCGTTTATATCATTGATGGTGTAGTTTAAAAACAGCGTGCTGAAAATAAGTATACTTGCATAGTAACCATCCTTAGAAGGCGCACGGGAACATTTTTGTGGTTATTAAACGAAAGTTGCAATACACGTTTATTGCAATACAAGTGCCCCATTAAAGAGTTTGAGTTCGGAAACACCGCCCACCCCCTCCGAATTAGTGTTCACGGGGTTATGTCAGAGTCGTTCGTGTTGTGGCCAGGCTCAGTCAGTACTGAAATTTGATCTGTTCCCTGAGCCTAATATGCTCGGAACTTGATTTCGCGCTGCGAGTCCCGTCACCTGTGATTGCCTTAACTCGCCTGTGTGAGCAGCATGCGTTATTATTAATTCCCATATTCCGCCTATTTCTGCAAGGCTAAAAATCCATTCGCTCACAGACATTTTCCTGCATGTGCACCATATGGCGCGTGCTTTTGTAATGAGAGACGTTAAATTATTAACATTTTAGGCACACTTAAAAAATAAATAAAATAAATATATATATATATATAAAGATGCATACATTGAAGCAATGAAAATAAACAATGGACGTGTAATTAAAAAATTAAGAAAGTTATCAAAAGGGAGTTATTTACGAAGTAGTGTCCACTTATTTTATACATTTTGTAATTATTTCCATTGAAAACTTAGAGAAAATAAAACTTGAACACACATTGCTCCCTTGTTGTATATTAATTAAATAAGTTTATGTAGATAAAATATTGGTCTAGAGTAATCAGATGGTTATCGAAAATGCGACTAGGATTGAACTGTAGTACAATTTTACCATTGTATTCCATCTATGTGATTCTATCGATACTACGATATTCATATATGCTTGTATGATTAATTCCCATATTTTCTGTCACGTTATATTTGCTTGTTCGCATCACGCGAGTCTGTGATGTGTGCGCGCGCGTGTGTGTGTGTGTGTAATTCAGTAATAAATGCAGAACCGCCTCACTCTAATCAAGCTGATTAAAAATTCCTGCGCGCACAGCCGGAAATCGCACCATCCCCTCGGTTTTCTTTCCACTTTTTACTTTATTTTTCGCGTCCCTCTTTCGCATGGATTTTGGCTGTCAAGCGAGTCTGTTTGTGGTGACTCGAAATGCGCTTCAGATTCGGCTTGTTTGCGTGTTATTTTCTGTAGAAATGAGGAGAAAGAGGAGACTTCAGGCAGCACCAGCGCCAGCGATGGGAGCGATGAGTCAATACAACTAATAATTTAATGGGGACACCGAGAGGATAGTGGAGAAAGAAAGAGCGCCGTCCGGGCACAAATAAAACATTCTGACGAAGGGAGCGGTTTATGTATTTAGAGCACGCGTCCGATACGCTGAAACGCACTTTTTAAAAGAAATAAACCTATTTTTGTTCACCAGTCATAAATCGTCTTCATGAGAGAGCAGATAATTTTCGCCTCATTTTCTCCTGGACAGTGGAAAGGCTGAACTAACGCACCGCTGGAGAGATATAGGTACATAACCGTACATGTAGCACTGTATAGGACTGATATGGGATTTGTAATAAGTAATACATTTCAGCATTTGTTTACTAGCATTTCTGACGTTTGCTTCGTCTCTAGGCTACTGTTAGATTTTAGCGATGGATTGATCGATACTGTACGCCGCAAATAACTCGTTGCACTAGTGACCGACCTTTACCTTTATACGGTATTTGGTTACTTTTCTGACCGTTCATTTCAGGTATATCACACTGGTTAGTTGTATTATGTCGAGTGTTTAATATTGGAGAACAGTAACCAAGGCCAATAAGTGCTTTCAATAGTAGACACGGGAACCATCTAAAAATTTGCTCATCCACATCATCGCAGCTTGGTACATCCGAAGTTGTTTCTTGTAGCCTATATATACACACATTAGGTTTACGGTTTGACGAAATCATCGTTTCGCCCTTCAAATAAAGAATACAAATGCTCCGAAGGCTGTTGATATCTGTTGTCATACCGACCTAGAAAGCAAACACTAAAGTTTTTCTTCCTGTGAACGAACTTGAAGAAGGCGCTATTCACCCAGACGGCTTTATATGCTTTCGAATTTTGAAGTGCTGAGTTTCAGGTTGGTTTCGCTTAATTTTAATTTAGTTCAGCTGCAATTACTTGTTCCTGGATTATAGTCTCGTTTACCTTTTTTTTATTTTTTTTAAAAAAAAGGTCATCTCTAAATCCTGACCTGGATCTACAACATATCCGGAGTCTGGACTGAGTTGGTAATATTTTGAAAACTAGTTGCAGTATGACTGAAATATTAAATTGACATATTTTTTCTCTGTTTATATTAGCATGCACATACGTGCTTAAGCGTGCATATAAGTCATCAATTGCGTGCATATTGTTTTTTTTTTTAAATAAAACTGAGATTAGGAGCTTTAGAAATGTAAGACATAGGCCACTAGCACCCTTAATGCCATATAACTTGGAAAGAGCAATTAATATAGAAGTGTTTGTTTAAAATAAATAAAATAATAATAAGTAAACCTAGGCTAATTATCAGTCCAGACAATACATATGTAGTCGCTGTCTTCGCCATAGCAGATCCGTTAGGGAAACCGTGCAAATTAATTTAGTCAACAGGTTTTTAAATTTGTAAAAACAAGCATGTTACTTGTTAAGTAATAAGTCTTAAGAGTTTATATAATGTAACATTACCCTTGTTTAATCACTCTCTCTTTCTCTCTCTCTCTCACACACACACACACACACATGCACACACACACACATGCACACACACATGCACACACACATGCACTCACACACATGCACTCACACACACGCACTCACACACACACACACACACACACACACACACACACACACACACACGATGTGTCTTGTACCTTTGGTTAATGCTAGTCATACTCTGAATCGCTTTTTGGAAGTGCCCTCCGAGAGTGAATTAGTATGGTCAAGTCTTCATGTTTGTGCTTTTGACCTGCAATGATGTTCATTTAAAAAAAAAACAAAAAAAACAATGCAAAACAGTTGTGTACTGTTGTTATTCTGCTAACTATGGAGACTAAATATTCTGTACAATTCTTATGAATGAGTTGTATGTTTATGCGTTTTTCCCTAATGGTCTTAAACTCAAGTTTAGAAGTACCAGTACTCCTATGACTGCTCAGTCTTTACAATGTAATTGCATGTACTCGTGTTTTTGCTGTAATCACTGGGAAGGAAGGAAGGTTTCACAAGTGAAAAATCGTCATGTTTTCTGACCACACAGGAATCAGTAATGGGGCAAGCACACTTAGTGCAAAGTCCCTTAAATGGGACTGAAAATCGTGTAATAGAATGTTGAAGACAACCAGTTTTGCAAGTTAAATCATGATCGACTTTCCACAAAGTTTTACGTCTCTGCTTTTATTTTCCGTGGGAAGTTATTTAACGCGAGAAAGAGGGCAATATCAGACGGTAACATCAGTTTTTTTTTTTTTTTTTGGCATTCACCACTTTCTGACTCATTGCAATAAAAATATTAGTAGCGTCATGTTTTTAAAGCCTCGTGCTTAATGAACTTATGTCCGAATATAAAAAAAATGCTTTTTTTTCATTTTTAAATTCAGATGATAAAATGTACTTAGGAAAATATACTACTGATAATGGACTGCTGTTACCAATGTAACGGACAGTAATTTGAACCATCTTGTCTTACAATTTTTTTCTGAAGGCTTAATAAAGAAGGCATTGCCTTAAGGCCAGGGACCCTGCAACTTCTTGATGATATGGAGGAAGTTTGGGAGACGTTCCATGCACTTTTGGAAGTGATGGTCAAACGTAAAATGGAATTCCCTCTTTCAGTAAAGTTCTCATTTAAAGGGGAAGGGTCAATGTTCTCCCAGTAAATTTTCCTGTGACGAGGCATCTGATGAGTAAATAATTAAAATCATTTTTTAAACTCTGTTTTGGAATCTGTAGGTGACTGTGCTGCTGGTCTGAGAATGATGGACCATCTCAGTGATACGTGCCTGGGGAAGGAGAATTGTGAGCTATCCAACAGCATTGGGGATCCCAAGGGCCCCCCAGCCAAGATTGCACGGCTGGAACAGAACGGGAGCCCTCTTGGAAGAACCCGTCTGGGTAGCACAGGGGCCAAGCTGTCTGGTATATCACTTAAACCCTCAGGGCACCTCCTGAAGGCCTGCCACAAGAGAGGTAACCCATAGAGCCTCAGTGTGGTTTTAAATTTTATTTCGTATTCTGCAATTTCCTTAAAGCAGATTTTATCTGTAGCATGGAGTTGTTTTGAAGAACATTTGAGGGCATGTTTGGTTTCTTATTTGTGACTACCTCTTTTTACGTGCTTTTTATAATTTACAAAGATTTTTCAGTCTTCGTTGAAAAAAGTGTTATAGTTTGGAAATAATGTATATTTGCTGAACTTCAGTGTCTGTTTGCTGAAAGAAAAGGACAGATATTGATCCTGAAATGATGCGTCACAAGAGTCTTAATTGTTAACCTTATTTATTAATATTTGAACATCATACATAGGCCTCACAAGGGGTTCAGTTGTTAAAAGGCGCTCGCCCCTGCGCAAACTGAACCCGGTGAGCTGGATTTCCTGGTTTGAAACTGGCTCAGATTATTTGCTGAACGTGGACAAGAGAACACAGTGGCAGATGTGGGGGAAATAGGCAGGGCAAAGCAGTGAAAGTGTTACATGCCTCTACCTCTGTCAGGGGCTCTCGTACAGGCAGTGTAGCCTGGCTGAAAGGCCACTGGGATTGGAGGAGACTCGCCGTGTTACCTCTCTGTCTCCACGTGTGGCAGCTGACGTCGTAGCAACCAGGCGGAGATGCGTCAGCACAATAGGCGATTTCAAATTGGATGGCCGTCTCCAAGTTTTATATATATGGAATGTTTGGATCCTAAGATGCAGGGGTGTATTAAGGTTTCTCCGACATCAGCAAAGGTTATTTAATTCCTAAAGAATATTTCACCTTGGTAGTATGATGTGATACAACCCCCAAGTTTTAGACAAGGAAGCAGACAATTCTACAGCGTGCTGTCTAACGTTATGAGAGCAGGACGAAAGCGCAGTGGTTAGGTGTTAGAAGCTGTCCCGTAAATGATTACAACCAAAGTTTTAATTCAAATCCGGGATAAATACCTATTTGTAATTGTGAGTGCAGGAAAGTAGTTGAAAGGTGTAATTGTATTTTGTATTTGAACGTGTCAGGAACCCTCCGTTTTTAGCACCATGAGCGACCACATTTGTTCTGGCAGCAACGCGTCGACTCGCTGATGAGTGTTTAGGCAATAAGTAAAGCTTGTTCAATCCTTTGGCCCTCCTGGTTCCTTATCTCGCCAGGCAACATGCTGCCCGTGTTCTGTGTGGTGGAGCACTATGAGAGCCCGGTGGAGTTTGACAGTAAGGAAGAGCATGCCGAGTTTGTGCTGGTGAGGAAGGACATGCTCTTCAACCAGCTGATCGAGATGGCTCTCCTCTCCCTGGGTTACTCCCACAGCTCTGCGGCCCAGGCCAAAGGTATGTCGGCTCAGATTTCAGAAGCTCAGAATTTCAGATCTTCTATTAGCCCCACCTTTGCAGTCGCCGTTGAAGGGGCGAAGCCAAGGTGCGTTTAGCCATAAAGTTTCCGTTTCCCTGGCCCAGGTCTGATTCAAGTAGGGAAGTGGAATCCAGTCCCCCTCTCATACGTGACAGACGCACCAGACGCCACGGTGGCAGACATGCTGCAGGACGTGTACCATGTGGTCACACTGAAAATCCAGCTACACAGGTGAGTTCAAGCCCGATCTTTGGTCATTCCTAACCCACAGATGGGTCGGCGCCTGCCCACTCTCTCGCCGTGTTCTGATACCGCCCTGCTGCACAGCCTCGGTTGCCCATTCCCTCGGAACGGGAACCGTCTTAAAAACATTTTCCCTTCGCCATAAGCCAGCCGAGGGAGAAGAACTGCGCTGTTTATTTTCAGCCTACCAGTGCTCCTGCACGGATAGCTGTCACTCTCCCCAAACCCCCCAACCCCCCCCCCCCCAACCCCTCCCCTACCCTAGGCACTGGAGCAGCTATGCTCTTTAAGGTGTTCCTGTAGCAATGTGTCTCCCGTGTCGGTGTCTACTGAACGGTTGCCTGAATCTTCTAGCATGGCTCAGATAACGTCCCTAATAAAGCCACGGTATTTCGCCGAGACCACGGGAGCGTGTGGTTGCTGTTGCTCGACCACAATTCGAGATCCCTCCCCTTTAACGGTAAACTATTACAGTTCTTGAAGGCTAGGACGGCTTTATAGGGTAATCGAGAATTTTTTTCCAGCCTAGAAATTGTTTTTCTCCGTATTGCGGTTTACCTCGTTGTATACTGGGACCAGATGGTAATGACGGTAATTTATCTGTAGTCGTGTATAAATCTGAAAGCATTAGGGAAGGTTGTCGGTGTACTGTGTTGCATTCTAAATGTGTGTATGTTTGTCTGTATGCATGTTTGTATACACAGTCTTTCTTTTTTTAAAGTCTGCAGCTGAATTCAGGCAGTAACACCTTAAATTGTTTCACCAAGCACATCAAGCAGGAAGGTAGAAGTAACGTGAAATAATAGCCGCCGCATGCAGCTGATGTATAATTCATGCATCAATACAGCAGATGTGTTGTATAAAGTAATTAACTAATCAGAACAATCAGGAGAGAGAGAGCAATCTCCAGATGCATCTGCTTGATGTGCCAAATGAAATCTGTCTGTCTTATAGGAGCGCTTGCAGCAGAAAGGCAAGGCCCTGTGCTCATACCCCCCCCCCCCCGCCTTTCCTCCCCATGTTTCTCCGCCCTTCCCCTCCCTTCTCCGTCTCATCTCCCCCTTCTCTCACAGTTGTCCTAAACTGGAAGACTTGCCTCCAGAACAGTGGACCCACTCTACAGTAAGAAATGCCCTCAAGGAGTTACTGAAAGACATGAACCAGAGCTCTCTGGCTAAAGAATGCCCCTTATCACAGGTGCTGGAGCCTTTTGCTAATCCTGTATAGTAGCCAAGACTGCATTGTCCTTTTTTCAGATGCCCAGAGTTTGATAGAGTGGAAATAGGGAGAATTGCTATGGAAATGGAAATCAACGTCTATTGTCATCCCAGTAGATAAGTTTATTTATTTTTATTTTTTTATTTTTTTTATTTTTTTTAGGGGGGCAGTAGAAACCTGGATAATCATAAATATTTATTTTAAGCTTGGTAGTTTATACTGGATTCTAATGGCACAGCTTAGATTTTTTTTAAAGTGACTCTCGTTATCACATGAAACGAAATTGTCAGGTTTAAAATTTTTCCTGTCCTCTAGAAAAAAACCAATATTTATTTTATCGAACATATAATTAATCAAAACCTGTATAGAAGGGCATTTGTCATGTCACAGCAACGGTAACGTCAGCTGGGAGCTGGTATTTTTGCAATGGAAACAGGGCACTGTGTTTATGTGAAGATTCCCCTGGGTGTCTTCCAAGATCCAGTGGAAAAAATAAAATCAGTAAATGTTGTAGTGCGGGCCACGCCCCACAGGATAAGAATATAGGGCGATTTATAACGCAGGTCCGATCGGGTACGTTCACTCGCGTAGCCTGCCTGTCTTGCACAGCCCTCGTGATCTCTCCGGGTTCTCGGCAGGAAGCCTTCCGCGTTGGCCTTCGTCTCCTTAACGGCGTGTCAGCCATAGCGAACCTTTGCGCTGTTAGGCTAATGTGGGCTCATACCCCGTGGCAGCTTAAACGGGGTCAAGCGCTCTGCAGGTGAGTCGGCGCAGCGGTCCCAGCGGGACAGAGCTGAAAACGGGGTAGAGAATAGACTGCGTGAAGAGGCCGGCGTGATTGACACCCCTTATAGGATTACCGTGTCTCCGACATTCAGACCCTTAATCCTTTGAAAGAGAGGTTCGCAAACTAAGAATCGGGCATAGAATTACCCAATATTTGAACAGAACCTTGAAGGGGAGATCTCGAGTATAGCGTTTTTGTCCGTGGCTGTGTTGTGCTTTTGGTTTGCCCTTTCTCCTTTCATAACTGGATTTGTGCTTTGTGCCTGGACTGCAAGTTCCCATGTAAAGGAGAGCTCTGCAGCTTTTATTCATTCCAAAATATAATTCGACCGCTGAGATTTAATTTAATTTAATTTAATTGGGGGGGGGGGGGGGGGGGG
>JAOVYW010000108.1:5621247-5632012 GCA_025775045.1 Hiodon tergisus
TGTAGTTCAGCAGGGTTTTGTAGTTCAGCAGGGTTTTGTAGTTCAGCAGGGTTCTGTAGTTCAGCAGGGTTCTGTAGTTCAGCAGGGTTCCGATTCCAGAAGCTTGTACATTCAGCTCAGAGTTTAACATGAGCCACAGTCAAGGTAAACATTTAAACAAGCTAATTACCTGCACAAGTGATGGTATTTAAGGAACAGTTAAAACAACGTGATGAATATCGATGCATACACTGCCATAGGTGGCAACAGCAGCACGGTTTTCTGTGATGGACGAAAAACTATTGTTTAGTACTGGGTCTTAGAAAAAGTTTTCAGCGAAAATTTCAAAATCTCTCTTTAATGGTTCAGTCTTGTTTAACATCGGTGATGATTATTTTATGTACGACAGCATAACTCTGCAAATGCACAAAAATGCTATGTATATGTATTTGACCACTTGCAAATAAAAAGATTAAAAAGGATGATTCAAAGAAGTCAATATATTTGCTGAGGGAAATGGAATCAAATGCATATATATTCGATCTAAATGCAAATAACTGTTTTATATACCGGGCTCGGCCATTTGCATGTTATGGTGTTATGTCATTAATTTGGCTATTGTCAGTCTTGACTCTAACAGTCCTATCAATCATGTTCTGTCCGCCATAAAATTGCTAATGTAACCCCAACCATTTCTTCAGTACAAAATACAAACAAATACATATTTGCAGAATAAGGTTTGGATCAAAACTGGGAATGAATATATCGTTGAAATGCAGATGCATTTTAACAACTTATAAACACTTATAACAATAACAACAAAGTATAAACACTTTTAAAATCACTATTGCCGATTTCCCATCAACTCGGATAGTTGTACCTAGGTGCCTATAATACAAGTACATTTTCATTAGACCTGCAGTCTGATATACATTACTATTTGGGGGGGGGGGTTAGAGATTAAATAAAATGCCTTTTATTTAACCTGGTTTCTGATACAAAATTTACATGATTTATTTGACTTTATTGGGCTTAAGAGAGGGGATTGTGGGAATTAGAATTAGAAACACTACTAATTCCCACAAATCTGACACTGTATTTGGCGGCATGCTCTTTCCACCAAAGGGTTTGCTCTCCGAGATCCTGCGCAAGGAGGAGGACCCAAAGACGGCGTCACAATCGCTGCTGGTCAACCTGCGTGCCATGCAGAACTTCCTGCAGCTACCGGAGGCCGAGCGGGACCGCATCTACCAGGACGAGCGGGAGAGGAGCCTGACCGCGGCCTCTGCCATGGGTCCAACGCCTCTCATCAGTGCACCACCCAGCCGTCCTGTGCAGGTGAGAACGGAACCGTCAGCCAGCTTAGGGGACAGGGCACTGTTAGGAGCAGGTTGTCTGTACTTTAAAAAAAGCTTTTTTTTTTTTTAGAAGAATAAGTTTGAGAAAAATCAAATTTGTAATTAGGTTCTCATAACCTTACACTTTGTTTACACCCCCAATAAAAGGTATATACAAGGTGTATATAACCACTGTACTGTTTTAAAAGGTATCCCTGTGCGAAATGACTAGTCTAGTTAAACTCAGCAGTAAGATTTGAGTTGGTATTATTCCGTGGCTGTATTGTGTAGTTTTGCTGTAGATGTGTAGTAGAGTCCAACATTCTGCCCAACAGCCCCGAAGGGACGATTGCAACAATGCCAGACCTGATGATTGGAATCCCAGGATTCCTGTGGGGATCTCCCCTGTGAGTTAAACCGTCTGCTTTGCGCTCCTACCGTAACTCGGCTGTGCTTTGTCACGTCTGTACGAAGCCCCATGTCCAACTTGAGTTCATCTTAATGTCGAGAAGTTAAGCTTCAGGATCTACCAATTAGCTCTGTCTCAATATCGTTCATGGCCAATCAGCATACAGGGTGGTCTTAGTCTGTACACCTGCCATTTCATTTATATGGAGTATTGAAAATGCTTTCCTTTAAAAAACGTTTCTTATGCTTAAAATCCATGTCAATATGTGCGATCACTACATGACTGACAGATTAACATTTTTGAAGACTGAGAGGTCCTCTGTATTGTTCATTCCCTGCTGTGACCAGACCGAGGTACAGGGTTTGGTAAAAGCGGGACTCGTCCTCTCCCCCCCCCCCCCAGGTGAAGCCCTCCCCGCTCCCGACCGAGTGGAACGGGAAATCGGAGAGTTGCATTCTCAACATAAACGCCTCCATCTACGATGAGATCCAGCAGGAGATGAAACGCGCCAAGGTGTCCCAGGCTTTGTTTGCCAAGGTGGCGGCCTCCAAGAGTCAGGTACGCAGCCTTGAAACGACGAAATCTGTTTAAATTCATCTGGGTTAGAAAAATACTAAACCATGTGAAGCAGGGGAATAAGTCATGGCTGGAATGTTTCCTCTGTTAGCGGAAAGCCCTAATCTACTGGTATGAAAGAGCAGCATGCATTGTTGTTGAACCGCCAACAAAATGTTTAATGTTTGTCCTGTGTGCACCTTAGCTGTTATTACAGTCCTCCTACACAAGCGACGCTTCTTGGAAGTTTAACAATTGGAAACGCGTTTATGCATTGACTGATAGACTTTCTTGACATTGTTTACAGCTTTTAAAAGGATTTTGATCTTTACATTTTTTTTTTTTTTGGGAGAAAATTTCCTACAAAAAATTGGTATGGGATTATTTAGGTTCGATAGTCATAAGCATCAGTTGATAAACCCTGACAATTTTTTCGAGCTGTAATTGACACAACGATGTATGGGGTTTTAGTGCATCTTCTCAAATCTTTAAATGTATGAGTATATGGACATTCCTGTTTCCATATTAGTCAAGCGTGTTTGTTAGTTCAGCTGAGCAGATTGCGATTTTCTTATGAAGACTCTGAAAACTAAGTGGTGTAGAAAGATTCCTGTTTAAATATGATGATGGAATTTCTCCATGTTTCACTAATTAGAGTTAATTAATTAAGATTTGATATATCTTCCAACTAACATTAATTTCTGAATCTTGCATAAAGCATTAAAAAAATTTGTTCGATAAAATGTCCCTAGCTATCTGAAAGTATTAGTGGATTTTGCTAATAGAACTGATTATGGCATCAGATAGCTTTGTTTTAGTGAAATTGCAGTTTGATGCACAAACCACAACCCCCCCCCCCACCTCAAAGATATAGAGGGTGGGTAAAAAAGACAGCCACTTCATTCTTTCTGAAGATTCCCTTGTCAAATAATCACTTGTGAGATATGGGAAAGACAGGTTTTCTTTTTTAAACACTGCTGTTGCTCCATTCATGCCTGGTGTGAATGTGTACTGAGCAGCAGATAAGAACCGGGCTAATTATGCGGCTGAATAGGGGGCCGGGGAGAGCGGTTATCTCCGGCTCCATCTCGTAATGTGTGCTCCCGGGTAGCTGCTTTCCCTCCCGGCCCACGGGGGCACTGCCGCCGCGTTCTGCGTCCCGGACTGAATAGGTAGCATGGGGGTTGTTGGCGTTGGGGATCCATGCTGTGCCCCCCCAGGAGCCCTTTGGAGGGACGGCCTTTGCGGGGTGGGGTGGGACCCTCCTGCTGCTCGACACAGGAATTCTCTGTTGCTGCACACAGAGGCTGGTACTGGAGTCCTGGCAGAGAGGGCAAGTGGTTGGCACAAGGTGCGATGGCACATCTCTCCTGATATGCCGCAGGGCGGGGGGCGGGGGTTGTGTAGGGATGAGGAGAGAAGAGGAAGGGTAAGTCCCTGGAAGGAGGGTTTGATGGAGACACATCAGCCATATGTTCCCCTTTCAGGGTCAGGACCACAGAAATACATCGACTGTGTTTTCAATTTCTGGTTTGGTTCCAAATCTGATGCACGTAAATAATTTACCGGAAATCCACTCTTGCGTTTTTATGCTTATTAATCTTTATTTAATTATTTTTTTTTGCATCGTCTCGCTTTCACTTCTGATGATGCTGGAGTTTATTTCTCCGATTTGAGACTGAAGAGAGATTAACACTGATGGGACTCCGGAGCTGTGTAAATAATGCGGTCAGCCGCCCGGGTCCTCAGTTCCGGTGATTGTGCGTCTGACCGCAGGGCACCTGCTGTCACATAACAAGCAGTGCATGCCTGAGCCGGCACTCCTTCAGAATGACCACTGCAACACATGCTTCCCCCTGGAAGAGGCTTTGGTAATTAGCAAGGCTCTAATGAGACAGAATGTCACTGAGCTGGTGCGGGGCAACAGAGCAGGAAGGCCAGAGGTAGAAAGGTGTGGGGGTGGGCACAGGGCAGGGAGGTGGCAGTTGCCATCTGTCACAGGACGCCTGGCACACCGCTCCCCCTGGACCTGAAGGACGGCATTGCTGGTCGGCAGTCCGGAGGGAATCGACCGCCCTGCCAGCCTGCATCTGAGAAAACGCAAATGGCTCCTGCCTGCATCCGACCCCCGTTTTCCCTTCCCAACACAGCTCAAACTCGGGCGTCCCGCTCAAACCCTATACATAAACCCCTCTCTGCCCCCCTGTCCTCCGTTTGTCTTGCACATCCCCAATCCCGAGCACATCTGTCTTTGTCCCGGGCACATTCTCCTCATCAGATCCCACACCCAGGCAGGGGATGGCTGGTGGCACGGCATGGGGGGGGGGGGCACATGGCATCTGGGCTGGCCTGCTGAAGACCCATGTGCGACACGTAGGCCAGTGTAGTTCAGGTGGGGAATGTGTCGCAGGAATGGGGCCAGCGTGGTCAATGTTAGTGGAATAAATACAAAGGACTAAGTCGGCATTTGTTGTATTTTTAATTTCTTTTTATTTTTTGGTATTGGGTCTTTAGAAAAACCAAAAATTGCCTCTGTTGCTTTGGATAAGATCTAATTTTATTATTATTATTATTTATTTTTTTAGCTGTGGTCTTGTTTCAGATTTTCCCTTCCTCCTTTAAATGAGTTGAATATAAACAGAAGGCAATTACCTTCTGCCTGTTTGTCTGTCTGGTAATGCCATGAGCATTTCCAAAATGGGGGGAAAAAGCCATGGTTGCTTATTAATTGGTTGATTTATTTATCTGGTTGCTTGGATATTAGGTTTCCAGGGAAACGGCTACAAAGATGTGGCTCTCTCTATTATTAAAGGCACAGTTTTCTTGACCTGGAGACTCGGGCTTCTGAATAATTGATCTGGTGTACAAATTATCGCCAGAAAAGCAACGAAACACGCCCTTTCTGTTACTCTCTAATGGATAGAGCAGTGCTTACTATTAAACGCATCCTCCTTTCCTGACATTCCCCCGCACCCGCACCCGCACCCCCACCCTACCGGAGACAACATGACCAGTGTTAGAGGGAGCATGCTCGTGTGTCTTTTGAACTGTGAATTCTGTTGCTTTGATTCCCTTTCTCTCTTTGTCTGTCTCCCTTTGCTCCGTCATTACCCCCTCTCTCCTCTCCACTCCCCCCCCCCCTTGTCTGTCTTTTGGTTGTAAAGGAGAGATTTGGGTGTATCATCTGAGCTGCAGAGGTCTCCCGCTTTCTGCTTATCGCTCTCAGAAATATGCTTCAGATTTTTTTCCCTTTCTCCGTAGCCTTTCCCCGTCTCCTCTGGCAGACCACACAGGGCTTGTTCTGAGTCCCATTCTCGCTAATCTGATCAGGCAGGCAAATACGCCGGGAAAACCACTTTAATGATCCCCCTAATTACCTCAAGTCAATACCAACTGTATTATTAGACTCCGGGAAAATATTCCATTAGTGTCCCCCCCTTGGGACTCCCCGCGCGCGCCGATGTCACGCGCCGCGCGCCCCCATGCTTGTAATTAATTTTATTTACACACGGAGGAATGCACAAGGTCGCACCTGCAGCCTGGAGCTGCCTGCCTGGCCCCCAACTCGCCCGCTTAATCAGATCTGTCATAATTACCATTCTGCATGCTTCTGACACATGCTGTGAAATATTTCAATTTAACTGCAGCACCACCAGATGCAATGTGAGAGTTGCTGCACTGGAAACGTTAGTCTTGAGCCTCACACATCATTTTTACATTTTT
Organism: Hiodon tergisus; assembly: GCA_025775045.1. Classification (NCBI taxonomy): domain Eukaryota; kingdom Metazoa; phylum Chordata; class Actinopteri; order Hiodontiformes; family Hiodontidae; genus Hiodon; species Hiodon tergisus. Next base: position 5,627,251 of record JAOVYW010000108.1, read on the forward strand.
ATATTCTATTTTCTCACTCTCCTCTATCTCTCGACTACTCACTGACTCTCTCTCACTCTCCTCTATCTCTCGACTACTCACTGACTCTCTCACTCTTTCTCTCACTCTCCTCTATCTCTCGACTACTCACTGACTCTCTCTCACTCTCCTCTATCTCTCGGCTACTCACTGACTCTCTCATTCTCTCTCTCACTCTCCTCTATCTCTCGACTACTCACTGACTCTCTCTCACTCTCCTCTATCTCTCGACTACTCACTGACTGTCTCTCTCTCTCTCTCTCTCTCTCTCTCTCTGTCACTCAATGTGACAGAAGCTGACGAATCCTGTAAATTTTTCAGCACCTGATAACAGTCTATTAGACAGTTTAACCACAAACAGCTTGTTTGCTTTCCTCAAATCAAAACCACATGTGACAAAGGGAAAAAAGTTGTCTCTTTTCTTGCTCATTTTGAAAAAAAAAAAGACTTCTTTTTTTTATACGTCACCCCAAAACTGTAAATGTTCCAACTGTAGCCTTTTAATGTAAAGGTTTCAATATGAATGATCTTGAACCTAACTGAAACTGTTCATAGGGGAGATGTCACTTACAGAAAAGCCCTTGCAGAATAACTGTAATCCAGTTTCCATAATTGGCCTCGGCACAGTGTTGTTGCGGACTCATACCAAAAAACTTTATACAGTAAAAGTCATACCAAAAACTTTATACAGTAAAAGTCATACCAAAACCGCAAATGGCCGAGCGGGGGAGGGGTACAACTTTTAGTCAGACCTGCTTCATTTCACATAATTTAGAATACGAGCTGAACACGGGAGCCAAAACGCTCTCGCCTTCAATCCTCATGAAATCCTGCCAGAGATTAGCATACACAACTGGTGTTAATACAGTATACTGGTTCAATTCACCTTCAGCTGCTGTATGTACGCTCCATGTTTAATGCCAACGCTCTGTAAAAAGTCATTATTCTTATTACGTCATTCTCACTTAAAAAGTGTATCGCTACTACAAAGCCTTAGACCAGAATAAACTTCCTGTTTTGTAGTCGCCCAATTAAGACTCCAATTCAAACGATTCCTGCGAGGTCCGTTCTCGTTGTCCATCTGCTGCTTGCTCTTACTCGTACGTGAAGTCCGATCCGTAGCGATCCGCCTCCACCGCCGTTTTCCCCGTGCCCTCACATCCGCTGCGGCACAGTGTGGTCTGGGCACCAAACCCGTCATCCCTTTTGGGAGATGTGCGCTTGGTCAAACTTCTAGACTATGTTGTGGTTAACAAGTGCCGGTTCTTGTGACAGCTTGGTTCTCCGTCCGTTGGTGATCATGAAGAGTGAAAACCCCCTGCGTGATGCGGGACCCTTAACCGGAAAGTTCTGCCTTTTTTTTAGACAATCCTCAGCAGGCCTACCTGAATCGCTTTTGAGCAGTAGACGTTTGCTCTCTTCTAGCGAAGGAACATCGGCCATTGGTGGCAGTAAGGCTGTAAATAATTAGTCTGTGAATAATTATTTAAGCAGCTTCGCCGATCTGAGGAGAGGAAGTCTGACATTGAAACGAATCCACGACAAAGGTTATAGCTATTAAAATATTACTTTTCAGGGCTCAACTTGAACGTTTAACGTTCCAAATTAAGTATTTCTTGTCTTGTTTTCATTTTAAAGACTCCAGATTGAGTTGGAATACAGGAGAACTAATTTCACAGGGGGGGTTTAGTACTTCAGGCAAAATCTTTTCTTTATAGTTTTGCATTCTCTATTCCGTTTGGGATCAGGTCACGTTTTTATTTAGAAGTAAACCAGATCGGTTCGGTCTTGAACTTTGCAGCTATTCCTTTTGCTAGGCCCTCTGGAGATCGGTAGTAAAGAGGAGCTAAATTCTAGAGGATTTTTCCTGGTAGCGCACTGAATGGAAAATTCAAACACCTAACTGATTTTGCGGCTCTAATTTATACCTAGAGAAAAGTGCGAGGTGTTTTATTTTCTGCTGTGAACATCGCTAAGCATCGACACACTTGTCACTCACAACTGCCTCCCCCCTTCCTGTTTTCTCATTTGTTTTAAGCCTACTTATTGTTTACAGTGTTAGAGCCGCAGCAATGCAACACAGTGCTATAAATGTACTCTATGGTGTATTTAGCCGGATCTCTAATTGGGGTGGTGACTGTTATTAGGGCAACTGCGTTGGTACCTGCTGAAGGTTGATTACAAGTTCAATGGGGGCATCAGCCCCGTTTTCACTGTTCGCGTTTCGCTCCGTGCCAGCACAAATCTGAATAACCGCTCAGAGCAGTTGTATTTGCATAATAAGATTTCCTCAAAATGTGTCGGTTTCATTCTATTTTCAGCACGTTTGCTTATTGTTGCAGGAGATTCACATATGCTACGAAAGCACAGACAAGTGTGCATTAATATTTCCCCGTCAGCAGATGGACGCAGCGAGCACTTGCCACTCACCCGTCTGCGTGTTTACAACACAGCACACGTAACTTTGCAGGGTTCTTTGCGGAGAATAACAGGTTTCAACACACTGTATTATCTTTTGAATTTATCTGCGTGGCATTGTTTGCAAAGCTGGGTCTGTGCCAGCATCAAGAGGAAAACAATGATGCTTTGTCTTTGACTCTTTCATTTCTCTCTCTCTCTCTCTCTCGCTCTCTCTCTCTCTCTCGCTCTCTGACATGGGGATGCAATGCACCAACAAACTTTTTGCCCAATGATTAGGTTCTCTTAAGCAATCGCAAAGAGAGATTGCTAACATCCTTAGTCGCAATAGTTAAGTTTCGGTCGACGTTTCCACTCTGCAGGTTTCGCGACAGCGCTCGCTGCAACGGCGTAGTTTGAGGTGAATTCAGTTTAGGGGCGCAGGATATGTTTTATTTGTCAGTCCTTGGAAATAAACATTTTTATTTGGTTTTAGGTGAGCAGGTTTCTTGTCTTGAAGTTATATTTAAGGCTGTCAAAAACAATGCCTTTTAAATGCTGGACACTTAGAATGGCTTGTTGTTTTGTTCGTGGTCAGTGGTATAACATTCAGGACAGACTTTAATGGGTAAACATAACTAAAAGAAGCTCTGGAACCGTGTGGCCCTTCACAGAGTGGACCGGACCTTGTTTGTTTTCGAGTGTGGGTCCTCCAAAGGCTGACCTGTTTATTAATGTGATAATTTGTCTTCATGTCGGAGAAGGATGTGAATACCGCGCTGTTCTCTGACAGAGCGGGCCTGTCTGCTCATTGGCAGCTTGTGACTGCGTTATGCTCGCACACGGTGTGCCGCATAGCTGGATGAATCTCGCGCATGAATTCAGCCATTGTGTTCTCGGAGAAATATTTTTATCAGAATGCCTCATTGCTATTTATACGTCGCCATACAATGGCGTCTGTGCTTTCAGTGTTTGCCCGTTGAAAAGTTTATTATCCTGTAATTCTGCCCCTCTTGACCTCTGAGCTGATAATGAAGCGGGCCGAAACTGTTGGCCAGAGCTTGCGCTTATCATTAAACCTATTGCAGTGTCCCTGGAGTTTATCATCTGTGCCTATGGTTAAACATTATTTTTATTTTTTTAGAACCAAGCTGTTAAAAGATCCCCTGAATTGCATCCTACTAGTGTGTCAGGGAAATAAACATACTGGTGTCTAAAAAATTATTGATAACTCCTATTCGGAGTTTGATTTATTAATATAATGTATTTAAAGTGAATACCGATAAAAAGAAAATGTTGTGATAAAACTAAAATTAGTCATATATTCAAACAAATTGCCTTTGCATTGTAGCGACATGCCATTTATTTCTGTGGTGTAATTGATTTACTATTCAAAATTAAGTTCACATTTCTTAATGCACCTATGACATGGCTTGTGTGGTTACTGTGAGTAAGTTTTAGTGTCTGGGAGTGACATGTATAATGGTAAACTTTTAAGGTATTTTAACTTCTGAGAGACCTCTATTATTTGTTGTTTTTACTACTGATAGCCAAATTTATAAATAATAAACAAATACAATTTTTTTTTAAATATTGCCTCACGGCTGACATAACAGTATGTCATTAACAGTCTAGTTAATGCACACAGTATGTAGTTAATGCATTAAAATGCCCTTGATTTAATTAAACGGGTCTTTGTGTTAGGATTCACTTTTTGTCTAGATGTTGATTTTCTGCATTGGTGTTTTAATCCATTGATTTGTTAGTGTGCAAGTTTGTAACACGGTGTTATTGGGAGGTTGGCGTCTTTTGGGGGAAGAGTTCCTTTGTTCTGAATCCACCGAAACTGTAGACATCACAGTAAGGACAGAACCCAAATCCCTTTGCATGTAAATGAAAAGCACAACAATAAATATGGCATTAGAACAAGGTGGGAATGTGCCGTTTATGCTACCCCCCCCCCCCTCTTTTCTCTCTTGGGTTTGATGTGGGTTTTGGGAGGAGTTGGGACAGGGGAAAACAGAAAATGCTGAGTTATCTCTGCTGTGCAGAGCGACCGGGGTCTGTGTGTTGGGTTGCCCCGGTGGTCAGACCTGTGATGTGTGAATGCCCCGCGGTAATCCCAGCGGAAATGAAAAGTTCTGCCACTCATTGGCGTGGACGTGACAACGCCGCCCCGCCGCCCCGGCTGTCCGCCCTGACCGTCCTAATCCCAACCTGCTTTCATCCTGCACCCTGCACCATCACCGTCACTGCAGCGTTTTTCACCATCACCGTCACTGCAGCGTTTGCACCGTCACCGTCACTGCAGCGTTTGCACCGTCACCGTCACTGCAGCGTTTGCACC
>JAOVYW010000108.1:5704660-5718039 GCA_025775045.1 Hiodon tergisus
TGTGTGTGTGTGTGAGAGAGAGAGAGAGAGAGAGAGAGAGAGAGAGAGAGAGAGAGAGAGAGAGAGAGAGAGAGAGACTGAACATGTGTAGATATGGTCAAGTGAGTCATTCTCAAAGAGTACTGCAGGTTGGAGACAATGGGTCAACTTAATCTAAGGCAAGGCACTTTTTCAGGCAGTTTTTGATACAGCTTTGCCATCACCAAACTGTTTGCCCTTGCAAAAATCAATCATTGGAATGATAATAATTTGAATGGAAAAAGCTGGAGTTTGCTATGAGTAAAAGGCATTTCCATTTTTTCACAACTGGAACACAGGAAATAAATTAATTGCTGATGATCTAGGGAAAAGCACAAAACGAAGAAAAATAAAAAATAAATAAAGTTGTTTTCTTTTGTTTTCGTTCTTTTTAAATAGATGGTGGGAGGAAAAAGTAATGTTTTTTTGAAGATAAAGCTTGTAGTCAAACATGGAACTTGCCCACCTATAAAACAAATATTAAACAATGTGCTTGGATCAATTTAAGAGAGCATCTGCAAAGCATTGAAATAATCGTTTCAGAGATTGACACAGTTAAATAGAAACCAAACTCATATCTAGAGACCATGTACTTCTGACAGAAAGTGAATGGCTACCTCTTGGTAAGCATAGCACGTGTTCTTTCCCGGAGTGATGTCCAACTAGCCTGACTTCACGAGAAGCTCCTCCTTTCACCTACGCCTTCCATTTAGAGAGAAGAAAGTTTCCCCTCCTGTCAACCATTGTTCTGCTGGGCTTCTCTGCAACATTGAGCACAGGGGAGCAACATATTGTCTTCTTGACTCTGACTATAAAATAGCAGCACTACTTTAAAATGGTTCGCCTCCTACCTCCCCGGCCAATCAAGTGACTTGGGGACTTGGGTTTAGTGTTTAACCCCCTGAGCGTTTTCTCCAGTGATTTCCCAAGTCACTGTTATGCCAATCCTCATATAATGCCAAAGCATAACCTTTCCGTCATGGAACTGATATACATGCATGCCAAACCCTCACTGTTTCTGTAACTTGGCAGGATCCTGAACAGTTGCATGGTGTAGATTGCCCATACAGTTAACAAGCTTCCTGTCATGGTGAACCTCCCATCAGTGACCAGCATCCACAGGCTTCTCAAGTCCCGACTTTAAGCTCCTGGTCTGGGCTTTTGTATTCCTTTGCCTGGAGTCAAGCCACTAATTTCTTGCTATTCTTCTGAAGTGTGGTATAAGACGGTTTCACCTCAACCAAACTGCCAACACTTTCAGGTGCAGACCTAAAACATCCCTTTCCAGAGCTCACTTAGACCTTAATTAGACCCCCACTACAAAATGATGCAGTTTTTCCTCGATTAAATTAAATTTAAATACTCATTTACATTTTTTAATTTGAAACTTAAATTCTACATAAAATTCTACCAATACTCATATAATTGAATTCAACATGAAATGTATATAGAAGATCAAATTTTGAAAGATCAAATTTTGGAAGTTCAAATTTTGCGTTGCAAATTAATATTGTTCCGTTTTAATTGCAGTATCAACATTGAGATGCCTTCGCTTTCTGCAACACATGGCGTTTAATATGCAAAAAGGAAAATACTTTCTCCGAATTTTGAACACTGCCATTATTTTGAATCTATATGAGCACAAGATATATATATTTTTGTATATAAAATCATGTTATTATACATGTGTACGAGGCACGTATTTTAGGAAATCATACATGTCCATTTTCTTCGCCAGTTCATGAGTTGTATTCTGCTGCCCGGGCAAAATGGCAATATGATGCTAGCAACTACAGTCAAATTTATTTTTGGATTCCTGCTGACATTATTACCTCTTTGTTACACACCTGCCGCCAGTATGTTTCCTTCTATGGGCAATTGTTTTTATTGGAAAAGGCAGAAAGAAAAATGCAACCTCTGGCAAGTAAACGCCTTTTTTTTTTTATTGCCTCAACCTCTGTCTGATATGGATCTTAAAGCCTATATCTTTTGTTAATCCATTGTTGTTGTAGATCTGAAGTAGTTTGATGCTTTTAATATCTACAATTTTATTCCTTGATTGCTTTTGATTCTGTTCCGTTTTGCAATCTTTTTTTATTTATTTTTTAAATGAAACAATATATCCATTCTTTCATGCATCCATTCTTTGCATGCTAAGGTGCACGATGCAATTTAACTCTGTGGGTTGCCATGGTAACATTATCGTTACAGAATCATTGTTTATTATTGTGTAACGCGTCTGCTCTGATGTACTTTATTTCTTTGTATATGCTACCCCTTGGTGATATCATCCGTAAGCACAAGATCAACTTTCATTGTTATGCGGATGACAACCAGTTATATCTGTCAGGGAGCCGGGTGAGGATTTTCCATTGGCTAGATTGGCTTGGCTTGAAAGATGTAAGAGATTGGATGTCCAATTAATAATTTCCAATTGTTGAATTCTGACAAAACAGAAATGATCATCCTGGGCCAAAATGGCCATCGAACAAGGCTCAATGACTGTGTGCTGGACCTAGATGGAAAGCTGATAGAACAGAGTGTATTGGTTAAAAATCTTGGAGTTACAATTGATCCAGATCTTTCTTTTGACCATCATACTAAAGTTATTGGTAGAATAGGGTTCTACCACCTGAGATACATCAGACAAAGATCAGACATTTTTTAGGTGATCGGGATGCAGAAAAAATAATCCACGCTTTTGTTACTTCCAGACTTGATTATTGTGATGCTATATTATCAGGTGGCTCAAATACAGCCACAAATACATTACAAGTTGTTCAGAATGCAGCTGGTTGGATCCTTAATAAACATAAGAAATATGATCACATCACACCAGTGTTGGCTTCATTACATTGGCTGCCAATAAGGCAGCGGGCTGATTTTAAGTTACTTTTGTTAACGTTTAATGCTGTAAATGGGCTAGCTCCCTTGTATCTAACAGATATTATAGTCCCGTATGTCCCATCTAGATAACTTCGCTCACAAAAGGCTGGAAATCTATATATACCAAGAATAACCAAATAAAAATCTGGAGGAAGAGCATTTGCACACAGAGCTCCACAACTATGGAATAGCCTCCCAAAATTTGTGCGCGAATCGGACACAGTCTCTATATTTAAAGCTAGATTTAAAACGTATCCATTTAAACTTGGATATAGTCACTGGGGGACTGTGACAGTGAAGGGACTGTGGCTATTAGAAAGCTTTGGTGATGAGGACCATTCCTGTTGTCGCGCCATCATTGGTGGTTCCCCCCTAGTTGGCTGGGTTCTGCCTTTGGTGGGGCGGGGTGGGTTCGGACCACCTTCATGGCCATGTGTCGTTTCCGGCACTCACCCTCTTTGTATGCAGCTTTTAGCAGCTCTTTATGCTTAGCTTTTCTTTCTTAGGTTCTGAGACTGCTGACGCATCTGGGTCCGATTCAATCCGTTTTTAATGGGAAAAATATAGCTATATTTAGACAGTGCAAGATAACCCAATACGTTCCCACTTTAAGTGACTGGCCGTTGTTTTTTTTGTTTTTTTTGGTGTCGATGTTTTGCATCTATTAGCTGTTAGTTTGGATAATTTGTTATTTTGATTATGACGATAGACGATTGTCCCACTGTTACGGTAAGGTTCTTTCTATCCCGGCCTTCACTCTGAGATTACAAGTTATTTGACTAAATATTTTTGGGATTGTTACTGTTGTTTCTCTGAATAATTATTGGCTGTACATTCATCCGATTGTTACTGTTTTGTCTCCAGATGATTGATTGTTATTGATGGACGTCTTCCAGGACATCTTGATCGACAGCTGTTGATTGCTCGGAATTCGAGAAGTGTATTTGGAGCGTAACAATGAGTTCATTGCTCTCGCTGTTCGGATGCCAGCAAAACCCTGTTGGAGGGGAACCTCATGAATTTTAACAGTAGAACGGAGTGAGGGATGAGCTGAGCGTGATGCAAAAGAAATGCTAGATGCTAGGGGATGTGTTTGTGTGGACTGTGTCTGTTTGCGGAGATCTGTCATACCCAGTTTGATTATGTAATTTGTCAGAGGGGGATACAGCTGCACAGCCACAGAAGGACCAGCCTCTTGACTCTTAGCATTGTTTATAAGGGCTATCCGTTAGAGTAAAGCAAGAGCTTGGCGGATAATCTGTCCCTTGATTTGGTAACAGTATAGTTTTCGTTTAGAATTTGCTGTCTCCCTTTAGTCAAAATTAGTGTGTTTAGGCTTCAAGATGTTTAGGAGCCAGAAAACGATTAACTCACCCCCCCACCCCCCCAGGCCATTGTGAATCTCAAAATATTTCAATTTCCCAGCCTCCCGAGCGACTTAGTCGGTAACGGTGCTTGTCCGTGTGCCGACACAGTCCTGTTCGCTGGAGTTTGGCGGTTTGAATCCAGCTCATGTCGTTTGACAACTGTGACTAGAGGAGCATGATGGCGGTAACAAATTAGCAGATATCTACCTGGGCTGGGGTGTGTTGGTAACAAGTGTCTCCCACTGGCTTCCTGGGTGCCTGCAGGCTGTTAAGGGAGATATGTCTCTCCTCTAATTTGCACTGGACCTTTCTTGTGAGCCTGCAGTGTGGAAAAGAGAATAACAAGGTTATTGTTTTACATCACAACTTTGATTTTTTAAAATCGATCATTAGACATGATGGATGCAGACCGACACAATGTGGCTTTAAAGTAATTTTTCAATGAACATTGCTTTATAAATAAATAGCAAATTTATTGTTACAGAAAGGTCAACAACTTCCAAATCCCTATTTTGTAGAGTTCACTACTAGCTCTGGCTGCAGATTTTACCACGGTTAAGGGACAGGGGCTGTGAGTATAAACCTGCAGGTTTGAAATGCAATTATTGAAAAGGCTGTTGAAACGCGAGGGGCCTGAATTGCTTCTATAAGTGATCATTGTTTTATATAAATAATTGTGTTTTTATAAAAATATAATCTATGCAAATCCTTCTCTAAGTTTCTGCTTACCAATGAATAAGTAAAATGATATACGTTTGGAAAGAGCAGTAGAGAGAGGTACATTGTAAACAGCCTTCAAATCACGTGGATCTCATTGTTTCGGGAGTGAGACAATGTCGAGAACATTCCTCAGCGGGAGGGTTTATGCCATTTATTCGACATAATCGCCAAAAACACAAGCAAAGGTGAACAATCAAACTCAAAACAGAACACGGAAAGAAAATCACGCTTTTTAGGAAAAACTAAATACAAAATAAACCACAAACTTTGAAAAACAAGGACTCCCCGGTTAAACAAACTCTCCTAACCTCCGACTTTGTAGACCAGTCATCTGTTCCTCAGGGCCCACTCTCCTGCATGTTTTAGACGTTTCCCTGCTCCAACACGCCTGATTCACGCCTGGGCGTGTCCCTAGGGGTTAAGGGCGTGGCTCCAGACTGTGCATTGCATCACAATTTTTATTTTGGGACTTAGACCATAACGTTGTTTGCGGGCTTCTTCTTTTTCTTTTTTGCTACAATGAAAGCTATAAAAAAATTAAAAAATAAACTTCCATTTCCATTGAGACAGAAAACAAACAAACCTATTGAGCACAAGAAAAGACGCACAGCATGGAAAAATTGTAGGCTGTGAACACTGTAAAAAAGAAAAGTTGTTTGGCATCAAGGAAAAAAGAACACAAGAAAAACTAAAATAAGAAAATAAATCACGCAAGCGTTCACGGTTTTAATATCAGGGTTAGCCACTGTAGAGAAGGAAATTGTGCATATATATGTATATATATATTTATTTATTTTCCTACCCAGGTTAGAAATAAGACCCTTAATGGATATTGTGAGGATTGCTGTAATGTATTCACACACTTCAATCTTTACGGATGGATTTGTCTCCTGGTAAATTCAGCAATTTAGTTTATCATGTGGCTGATATAATCGTTAACTAAGTTGCAATGATCGTCATCTTTTTATTTGTATATGTACAAAAAAATAAATACACTGGAGGGTTTGGCAGTTTCCCATGTCTGGGCCTTGTGCAATGGGAATTCTTGGTTTGCACAATGATTAAATGCGTGTTAAAAATTTTCATTTTTGTTGCCAACATCTGTATTGCAGGACTAACAGCTCACTGAAGTGTGCGAGGCTTGTAAAGTTTCCAAACACGTTGTTGAGAACCCTGGAAAGTTCACCAAAGAGTTTGTCTTCCTCATTACCAAGCTACTTCTGCGTCTGCGATTAGACAGAGAACATCTTTAATTGCTTTAAAATCTGAATGCATGATAAGAATGGATTAATTTGATTTTTCTTTTCTACAAGTAGCAGATGGTTTATGTCTTAGGAATGCTCATGTTTTAAAATGAGATCCCCAGCTTGTCTCTGATTGGTCACTGTTAATGAAGCATGCTGTGCTGATTATTGATTTAGAAAATGAGGATGACACGAGTATTGTGTGTGTTGCTGTAATAAATTAAAGGGGGGGGGGGGGGTTAATAGCCAGCAGCAACACAACTTAAATAACAAAATATTTGATTTTCCATTCAGGTGGTCTCTGGCCCTTCAAAGTAATTTTATTGTTTATTAAAAAAGAGATGCACTTTAATAGTTGCCGCTAACAAGCAGATGGTAGACTTGACTTATTTGTGTCTTCTGTTTCTGAATGACCGATCAGATGCATGATGGGAAAATCAATGAGCTGCTTATCAGATCAGAAACAATGCAATTCATCGGAGGGAGACCATCAGTGCTGTGTGCACACCTTTTTTTTTCAACACTCCCCCAGCAACAGAAACATTTTAGGATGGCAATTTGAATTTTAACGTTATTATAAGCTGTTGTAAGAGCAGCTGTCCCTGAGTCCCCCCTCCTTCAGAATAAATATCTTCTTGCTGACAAGCTGTTGAGGTGGAGATCATTTGCATGGAGAAGTTATTTTCTGTAATGGAAATAATGTGTCAGTGCAAAGGGTATTGGGTATTTTGAATTAAGGCCTAGGTTCTGCTTTCAGTGAAAGGTGGTTCACGGATTCTTCCTCTTTCCCCTTAAGGGTTCGGAGCCCTTGGCATGCTGGGAAATCCCTCGTGAGCTTCCGCAATAAAGGGAAGCACAAGGGCTGTATCCGTGTGTGTGGGCTGGAGGGAGTCTGGCCTGCAACTGAGTGCCCCCATGGCCTTGCAGGCAGAACGTTTAGTGTTGGTCATCTGTTTGTCTGCTGCAGTATTTTTTTCATTTGTGTCAAATTGCCCGCCAGCAATCTCCACCCCCCCCCCCACTGGGTTATTGAAGCCGAGTGCGACCCTGGTTACTGGAATTCAGGGGCTGTAGCAAGATGGGAGACATTGGAGGGATTCACGCACCGCAGAGTTCACCCTTTTGCACAGTCTGCTGGAGAGTGCGTGTGGTCACCTTAAGATAATTGTCTTTGGTACTTGCGCTGACCTGACCTACCATACTGTTACTTTACAAAAATGTACGATTGTGATCTCATAATTTGTTTCACCAAAAGTCAAAATGAATCATCCTCCCTCATATTAAAATTTTCTTTGCCATGTCAGTAGGTGAGCTGAATGCACACCCATACCATTTTTTGGCCACGCCTAGTTCTCATCATATCTGACCTCTGCATTGTTATCCCGCCCTCAGTCCAATCCATGTGTGGCGCAGATGCCTGTTTTAATCACATCTGGACCTGTGCACTTTAAGGGGATGGCTCTTCAGATGAAATGCCATTAATGGCGAACGTCAGTTTGGGGGTAATTGTGTGCTCCTTCTTTCTTTGGTAAACAGCTCCGATGCCCTCCCCACCTGTTACTAATCGCTGTGTAAGTCTCCGCCGCCGCCGCGCAGGGCTAGATTTAACCCAACACTGCAGGTCTGAATCCCTCCAGGAGCGAATCAATCAGCAGCACTTCGATGGAGAAAGGGTGGGAGTCACTTCCTGGGTTTTTATTTTGCGTCATTAACTATTTATGAGTTGCCACTTCATGTTATTTACACTGGATTGATGGTAATGCTATTCAGAGCTGAAATGCCTGGCGGAACCCCACTCTGGAGGATAAACATGTGTAACGTCTTTAAATATTGCGCACACACGCCACCTGCGGACGTTAGACAAGGGTAAATAAAATAAAAGATACCACGCCGTACCTCAAAAGTAGGTCTGTGCAACCTGACGGAGAGGGAAAACACAGCTTCCTCAGATCACAGTCGCTCAGCACATTCACCTCAGCCACCGGCGCCTACCTGAGCAATCACTGCACACCAAGAGACAAAAAACGCGCAACCGCGCATGGGTTTGAGTGACCTTCTTTATTTTCTGAGGGAACGCGCAGAATGCGTGCGTTAGAGTCTCAGGAAATCGAAACAATTTTTGTTATAAATAGATGTGTAAAATGTGTTCCGTTGACAAACAGGGTGTTGCAGGTCAGACTGATGTTTAGTTATCTGTTGATTTCAAAGCGCAAAATTCAACGTGTGGATATTTCTAAATATAGCCGGAACAGGAGTTGTAACACAAGTCGACTGCCGTTTCTCAGAACAACAGGCATGCAGCACAAACAGAATATTTCTTTACTGAGAGGAACAGGCATCCAAGTTTTTGAAATGTCAACGAAACAGGAAAGTGGAAACTACTATTTTGGTACCTGTTCTTTTTTTTATTTTTAGCGCAACACTCCCGGAGCAGGGTCTATGAGTGTAGCTGTTTATAGCAACCAATAAAACAAGTCGTTTCGGAATCAGACTGACAAATTTGGATTGCATTAAGGGACCGAAGGGAAATATGAATGAATAAATAAATAAATACGTGCAGAATTAAATGAATACAGAAATATATTAATTAATGTTGAAACAAATAAGAAAACACATAAATAAATGTTTAAATATATACCGAAATAAGTTAATGGCACATTTATTCATTTATTTATTTATTCATTAAAAAATTTTCATTGTTGACCTTTCAATAATAGACCACGAAAAAGCTGTAAAAGTCTTGATTTGGTCCCAGTGTGGTGAAATTTGTCAACGGTGATCATTGGGTTTAAAACACATAAAGGACGATTCTTATTTGAAAATATTAGGACAATATACAAAGTGGGGGAAAAAAAGGAAGTTTATTTTATTCAAGCTCTCTCTGTTTATTTATTTATTGATGTTGCCAGCGACCATTCAGACTGAAGTGTTCCACCTGAGGTCAAAAATCAGTGAGTGAAGTGTGTTGTTAAATGTGATCGTTCGTACTTCTGGATCAGTTTACACAGGTTTGGCAAAAGTATGTTGCGTATCTAGCCCTGGTGGGTACACTCTGCTTTTACAGCCCGGGCAGGGTACTTAGCCTAAATTTCAGTTGTAATTGTCTTGCTGTGTAATTGGCGAAAGAATATCATAAGCTCTAAGGAAATAAATACCAAAAAAATAATAATAATTCTGTTTAGTCGCATTATACTTTCAGACCACCACATCTTGACTGTCAATATTTAATCACTTTTTAATTGCAATAAAACTAAAGAAAATTTTTTAAATGGGGTGTGCAAGGTGTCTGAAAAAATAGTTGACTGTGATTAAATCAAACACGGATGATTAAATTCACACCTATCCTATTACATGGGTCATGATTTTATCAGGTTGTGAACCGCAAGCCCCACCCAACTTTTTTCAGTTTTATCAGCACAAAAACACGCACCCATGTTTGCCTGTAAGCATCTGTAATGATGTTGTTTGCGGGTAAATTATAAACTGTGATTGAGCTTAATGTTTATTTTGTTTCGTTTCGTTGTTTGGGGGGGAATCTTTGGTGGTTTAGTGGCTCAGATTCAACTCCTCTCTCTCAGGAATTCATGACATATATAACTAATATTTTGAAAGGCCTCTTATATTTTACGTGACATGCAATGTATTATTGTGTAGTCTCATTGAGCACTACAAAAAGGTACTTTGGTGCAGTGTTGAATTTAATGAGTCAAATCCAGCCATGCTTTACTTTCCAAACACCGAGGAGCGCTACTTCACTGCGCTTTCCGTGCCAGAAAATTGCATATAGGGCCTATTTTAAGTGTGCTTGTTTCCATAATAATCAATTTACATTACCCATCCAAAACTGTTGAACGCTCAAGCCTTCTTCCGATATTTTTGTTTATTCGTTTATTTACGCTCAGACGTCACTCTCCGTTTGTCCAGAGGGTGACGAGGACCTGTAAAGTTGGACGGAGGGAATTAATCGTTTTCATTTTCTCCGTTGGGGTCACATTCCTTTAAGATGCCTCCGGCGCAATCGCTCAGGACCCTGATCCTTCTCAATGCTGTGTGCATCCGCCTGAATTCGAACCCTGGTCAGAATGCTGTGGCTTCCTGGGCTGCATACAGCCGGTGAGGTGACAATACATGGAACTGTCCGTGTTCCATTTGTGGAGCTGATGATTGTGCCAGGGTCGCTTTCAGTCATTTTAGGCGACAAGGAGTGTCCTGGTTTCCCTCCTGACGTTGCTTTTTTTTTAAATCCAAATAAAATATAAGAACACAATTTGACTGGGGAAATTTGGGATGGTGTTGTTCTTCCTGAGTCATTGTCTTCTGGCCAGACTTGCAATAATCTGCGAGTGACTTGCGTCTGGATTCCCTTTTAATCTCCTCTGATCATAGGCTAATTTTATATGACCTGTGCTTAGCTTTCAGAGGCAGTCAGCG
Source organism: Hiodon tergisus (assembly GCA_025775045.1). NCBI lineage: Eukaryota > Metazoa > Chordata > Actinopteri > Hiodontiformes > Hiodontidae > Hiodon > Hiodon tergisus. Next base: position 5,715,327 of record JAOVYW010000108.1, read on the forward strand.
AAGCCTCATGGTGTCGCCATGACAAGCGCAAATACCCAGGAGCGTAAATTACCGTTTCCCTGCACTGCCGTGGCTATAATTAGCCAGAAATTAGCAAGAAATGTTTGCTTTAGTTAAATTATTCGGAGCATTTATTTCACTCGGCAGAGGTTAGATAAAATTGTTACTTTAATGTACAGTTTAAAGTAGACGACTGCAAAGGCCTTTTTTGTGGGTTACATTTCTCACCGTAATAAACATGCCTTTGGTTCTTCTCTCACTGTATTTGTCATTTTGATCTCCTATTCTCATGTTACTACAAAGCTCAGCGCTGGATCTAATTGTGTCAAAAGGCCTTTTTTATTTTTCAAAGTGAGCATATTTTTCACGGTTGATTTTCTGTGGCGTGATTTTCATGAAGCAATTTCTTGTGATTGTTATTCGTGTGAATACAATGTTATCCTTTCTGCCCATGTGCAAGATTATACTAGAGTTGAAAGCACACAGACAAGTTTACATTTTGCTTTGCAATTCCAAATGTGTACTGCCCTGTCAAAGCCCTGGCTTATTTATGCATCAGACGCAGTAAGCGTGGCTGTGGAGGATTTGCACTGGACAGCAGGTGAACTGACAGGCGATGACGTCGTTGTAGCAACGCAGCGACGACATCATTAGGGGTTATTCTTTCCACAGCCGCCCGCCACCATGAATAACGGTGCGGCCCGGAGGGACCTGTAATCTGTGTCTGAACTAGACTCTGAGCACAGAAGTTACGTCCTCCTCGGGGTGCAGTTTGGGAAGATCAGCCCACTGATAGGGGCGATAACGCGCGAGGGTCTTTGTCACCTCTGCTTCTGTTTTATGGGGGACGGTGAATTGCAAATCCTCCCACACATCAAGGGGCGTTCACCGGCTTGTGCGCTAATCCCCTTACATGCCTTCACGTCTTTGTTTTCCAGTTCTCTAAATGTTCGTTTGACCTGTAAATGCGCGCCTTCAGTTTCGGTCAGACCAGGTTCTGTGATCGCGAGAAACTACTCTCCAAAAAGTAGTTTTTTTCACTCCTGCTCCTCTGACGTTTATTTGCTGCACTACGATGATTTGATGATGTTTGATCATCTTTTTTTAAAAGTGTTTCATGTATTTAAATTCAATGTTGTTTGTTCACTCTGTCATAAATATTACATTGCTAGTCATAAAGTAATCACCATTTATTTAATCATGTCACAAGCTGGAATTGCAGAAACTGAATCTGCATTAATCCATGGATAGACCTGGAGACGCATATTCAAGCAATTCACTCGAGGTGTCGCTAAAGTGTAGGCACTGTTAATCAGCAATAAAGTTATTCTCTTTAAATAATTTTTCCATTTAATCACTTTTGTTTGGGAAATGACAAAACAATAACTGTGATAATAATATCGTTGTCAAGCCCATTGACCCATTTCTGCAAGTGCCTGTTGGCTAATTTGGAAAGAACCGGAATTTTTTTTGCTCCCCTAGATCCACTCAACTACTGGTTCAGGCCCTGGAGCTCAACCGCCCTGACTTCTTCATCTCTCGCAGGCTGGCAAGTGTTATCAGGCCTCAGTAATTGTTCCAGGACTCCACCGCCAGACTGATCTGCGCTCTAACCACTTAAACCCGTGTATCACCCCCTCTCTTGGCCTAACTCCACCATCTCCACAATTCCGCCAACATCTGCTTCTAGTCCTGTCAGGGCCTTCGCCGCTCCGCTTCCATCTACTCGCAGTATCTCCGCCTACCTGTGCCTGGGTACGTCGGTGAACGTGCCGACCTCCTCAGGTGAACATCACTTTTTTCATGGCCAGCTCACCATTTTAAGCACCTTGAGACACACCGCTATAAAATCTTAGTCATTCTTAGATCTCTGTCATTTCAAATGAAAGCTTGAAACCAGTTGTTCAGTGTTATTATAACTAGCGGTTGTCAACGGTGACTGACATTTTTGGCCCATGCAGTTTCCCATGTAGCCTACAAAAAGGAAGGCAAATAGACATGAAAATGCGCTCCGTGGCCTAGTTTTGAGTGGCGTGTATTTAGATTGAATATTCCTAAATAATTCAATGTTTGTTGTAAATGGACTTCTGTGTTCCCTGGACCACCTGATGTCTGCTGAACATAGTGGGAAAATGTGCGGCTAAATGAATAATACAGCTCTTTTAAGCTACACTTTAACACCATAAAATATTCAGCTGCTTGGATGATTGAATTTACTGCTAAATTAGAGCTACCCCCGTGGCTGCACCGGGGAGGAGAGGTGGTCGACGTTCACACGTGGGTGTCTGGCCAGAGAAGAAGAAGCACGCACGCCCACCCCCTTTGTGGGGTACGCTGGAATGTTTAAACAGTTAGCATCGCCCTCGAATCATTTTTTATATAACGAGGCGTACACTTTGAGATAAAAAGGTGAAGCCAAGAGGCCTCCATTGAATACTCAAGTTTTTCAGGACATTCACAGATTGGGATTTAGAATTGCACTAAGTACATTTATGTTGATGTATTGAATGTGCACATAAATATGTAATGCATCCTTAAGCTGTTTCTGTTTCCAAAGAAGATCATGCACATTTGTCAATTTCAGATGGATCTTTTGGAACGGTGGTTGGAATTTCATGCGTAGCAACCCGCCAAGACAGAAAACCACAAGAGAAACTGCTACCTGTACACTGCTACCTGTACACTGCTACCTGTACACTGCTACCTGTACACT